>AZIM01002179.1:109418-119821 GCA_000516915.1 Ophiophagus hannah
AATGGAACAGCTTGTCTTCAGAAGTTGTAGCTGCTCCATCTCTAGAAGCTTTTAAGAAGAGACTGGACAACCCTTTGTCTGAAATGGTATAGGGTTTCCTGCTTAAACAGGTGGTTGAACTAGAAGACCTCCAAGGTGCCTTCCAACTCTGTTAGTCTGTGTTCTATTCCCCCACCCACCCAATATAATTTCTGTGCCTCACAATAAGTAGTAAAGGATAAGCAGTAAAGGATACCCTGTTAATGCAGCTTCTTGCAAGGATGACACTTTTGTTATTGTTACTGATTCCTCTGCCAGTTAAGGAACATTGAAGCAGGGAATCAGCTACAAATTTTTTAAAAATGCAGATGTTGACAATGACACAACTTTTTAAAATCATATCCCAAATGCTTTTCAGTCTTCAAAACATCCAGAGATTTCTTTTACAACTTTAAATCCTCTTTTAAATTGAGAGACAAGGTTATTCTACGTTGTGTAACTGTCCATGTTTTTTTTTCTTTTTTCTGGCCCTTTATATCCTCTCTGCTCAGGGGTGGGATTCAAAAATCCCAGCNACCGGTTCACTGCCCAGTTGCTGGGTGGGCATGGCCATGGTGGACATGGCCTACCAGAACTTGCAGGAGGGCCATTTTTTGCCTTCCGAAGGGCCCAAAGGCTTCCCTCAGGCTTCTGGGAGGGTGAAAACAGCCTCCCCTGGGCTCTGGAGACCCTCCGGAAGCTGGAAACAGGCCCATCTCTGGACTTCCAAAAGGCCTGTTTTCCCCCCTCCCAGAGCCTCCACACGGACCCTGCACTTACCTGCATCGAAAANTGTGGAGACTCCTGGGAGGGGAGGGTGGGATGGGCGGGGCCAGCCGTTCCATTTAAATACCGGTTTGGCGAACCAGATGCAAATTTAACATCCAGTTCACCTGAACCAGTCCGAAGCAGGAGAATCCCACCCCTGTCTCTGCTTTATTATTTACTCTGCAGCTCACTAATTGTGATAGCAAACAAAAGCAGATAACCTGAGAATGAGAAAGTCCTGATCTCCTGGTCTCATTGCAATGTTAAAATAAATGTCACCATAGAAGGAAGCTAGTGAGGGAACGGTAAAATAAATCATATTATTTCAGACAGTTGGTAGAGAGATAAAGAGAACACCAGCTCTTTGTCTCTTGTTCTGGCTTTCTATTTTCAAGGATAATTTAAAACAAGAAAGCACTTGCCCCCCAACCCCTAGTATAACATCACAGAAAACCAACAAGTTCCACATCTGGGGAAATGTGAAAAGCAGTGCTTCTCAAAACTCAAAGCTGTTGAAGCATCTTCATCTGAAAGAAAAGGCTTTGTCTGAGATCACGTAGATTAAAACAAACAAAAGTATATAAAGAAACTGAGAGGTGTGGGCGGGGAGGGAAATGGACACTTACCACTTTAATTCTGCTGGGTGGAAAAGACACCTGAAAATCCCCCTAAAATAAAATAGAATTCATTAGGTTATGTTCTCCCAGCTGCTTCTTTCTTCTTTCACTGTTCAGATTCTACTTTAGCAACAGGAAAGGTGGAAGCACTTCCTCAATAAAATGAGAAATTGCTTTATATTTTGCACTGTTATTCTACAGCAAGAAAATCCTAGCCAAATGAATCATTTGGTCTTTTGGTATCCACATGGAGATGAATTCTCTCTCTCTCTCTTTGTCTCTCTCTCTCTCTCTCTCTCTCTCTTCCACTCAATCCAATTAAGATCAAGTGGCTGTGGGTATTTGGCCATGCAGATCTGGGGTTACCTCATGGAGAAGTCATACTTCTCCATTCAAAGTTGATATACAACTTGGGGTTTTCCTGAATTCAAAACTCTTGCTTAACTTGGCAAGGAAGGCCTTTAACCCAGCTTAATCTACTTGCCAGTTACATCCTTTTCTAGATTGTAGGATGCTTCAGACAGTCACACATGCCCAGGCCTGGTCCATTCATGGCTTGATTATTGCAATGAGCTCTACACGGGGTTCTTGAAGATCACCCAGAAGCTTCCATTGGTCCAGGATGCAGTGTCTGGACAGTGGTGGGCATCCCTCATTATATCAACGTAACATTTCTGCTTCTCAAATTGAACTGGTTGCCAGTTTGCTTCCAGTTGCAGTTCAAGGTGCTGGTTGTTATCTATAAAACCCTATGTGGCATAGGGCCTGGTTATTTGAAGGACTGATTGTCTTCCATAGTATTTGCCTGGCCAATTCAATCTTGGTATACTCCAAGTGCCTTCAATTAAACAACGCCATCTATTGGGACTCCAGAAATAAGTAAGTATGGCTTTACTACAAATAGGATGATAGTCATTCTGAGGCTGTTTTAATGGCATTCAGACCTGGTGACTTAAAAAAGAATCCTGGATTTTAAAACCTCTATTTTGTAAACTGCCTATATAATAAAGTGGATAATAAATGGTGAAAGAATTAGGCATCCTTCTTTTTGGGATGAAAGTAGTCCACTCAATGAACTGTACTAAAATGTTCTCTGACTTCTTGAGTTTTCCTGACTATCTAGGTCGAGTGTTGACAATCCGTGGCTCCGGAGCCACATGTGGCTCTTTGGGCCCTCTGCTGTGGCTCCCTGTCCCATCACTGGCTGCCCCCGCCCCTTACTCTNTCACCCTCCCTTCCCAGTCACTCCTTGCCTGGCCTGAGAAGGTAACAGCGACAGCAGGGGATGGAGAAGTGGCCAGGGCTGATTTTCCAGTGCCACACTCTTGCTGGAGCTTCTTCCAGCTCTTGTTGATGCTGGGAATGCCTCGGTCACTTGGGGAGATGCGCAACCTTTTCTCCACCCCAAGATACTGGCCTGGCCCATCCATGACCAATGCCAGCCTTGCTAACACGAGGGCTGGTGGGGTGGGGTGGGAATGGGATCTGGGAGGAGGGGATGTCAGAAAGGGGGACGGACCTTCAGTGTCCAGCCACAGCTTTAAGAAGCTGAGGATAGCAGGAAAAGGGGGCTGGCCCTATCGAACCTCACATGCCCACTCCGGGGGTCAGGCTTGGAGAAAGCTGGAGCGCCCTCACCAAAGACGCTTGCCCATAAGCCGGTCTCTTCATATCTGTGTGTGTGTGTGTGTGTGTGTGTCTTGTGCTCTCTCTCTCTGTCTCTAAGTCTCTTCTCTCTCTCTCAGAAAGCCAAAGCTGGGCCAAGCCAGCAAGCTCTCCTTGAGGCTCTTCACTACTCCTTTTATTTCTTCTTTTTGGAAATCCAGGCTGGCTGAGGAACGCACACCAACCACGGCGGAGGCTTCCCTTCAGGTGACCCTCCTTCTCCTTCTCCTCTTGTGACCCCCTGGCTGGCTGTGGCAGGGCCAGGAGGGTGCTCATGCATGAGGAGACCCTCCTTAAGCGAGTGACTGGCTGTCCCATGCATGCCTTTGTTGTGCTTTGGCTGAGCCCAGCCACTTGCTTGAGGATCTCCCCATATGTGCGCGCCCTCCCGGCCCCACCACAAGAGGAGAGGAGAAGGAGGGGGAGGGTCACCGGAGCCTTAGTGCAGAAGTGAAGCAGCCCTGTACTTGCCTTCATGCCACATTTGCGTGTAAGGCAGCCTTCGTCTCCTGCCACTTCAGCTGGAGCTCGCACCCTCCATGCTTGGGTGAAGAGCTGCAGGGGGAGGGGACGACAACACAGCAAGGCAATGGCTGGAGCCTTGGTGCAGGAGAGAAGCCACATCCTGTTGCTAGGGGAGAGTGGGGCAGGGTCTCATTGTGACTCTGCATTGTAATGGGCTCCAGGAGGAGGAGGGGACCCCATCTCCCCTATTGTGAAGCATGCTAAAGTTCACTGTGTTGAGCAAGGCACTGCAAGAATGCCTCATGGCCTGTCCAATATCTCATATCAGAATCAGAGGGGGGAGAGAGAGAGACACAGAGAGAGAGAGATACAGAGAGAGGGAGGAGTGAGAGAGACAGCGATACACAGAGAGAGATACAGAGAGACAGGAGGAGAGAGAGGGGAAATAGAGAGGGAGAAGGGGAAGAGAGAGATACAGAGGGGGGAGAGAGAGAGAGGGAGACAGAGAAACAGAGAGAGATACACACAGAGAGAGGGGGGAGGGAGAGAGACATAGAGAGAGAGAGATACAGATAGGGGGAGATAGAGAGGGAGAGGGGGAAAGAGAGACATAGACACAGAGAGATATAGAGAGGGAGGGGGAGAGCGGGAGAGAGGGGGAGAGGGGGGGAGAGGGAGACATAGAGAGATACAGAGAGAGGGAGGGAGAGAGATGTCACAAGGGTTTTGTGGCTCATTTTTTAACAACCGGTTCTCTGTCTTAATGACCTGCTGGCTAGGGGCGGTCATGTGACTGAGTGGGAGTTAGTGACGTTGAGTTGGTCACGCCCACCCAGGGTTTTGTGGCTCCAGTGTTTTATTTTCTGTGGGAAACGGGCCCAAATGGCTCTTTGAGTGTTTAATGTTGCAGACCTCTGATCTAGGATTATCACAGGTCATCAACAAACTCCACCAAAACTGTCTCAGTACTAAATCCCAGCCTGAAACTAGACTGAAATGGATCTAGACTATGTGAACAATGCCTTATGTTGATTGGACTCTGCACCAACTTTCTCTTTAAATCATAGATACTGAATTGCAGAATAAAGCATATGTTGATACTATATGAAAACTAAAATATTCAGGAGTTTGTTAGCAGAAAGGAACACCTTCTTAAACAAGTAGATGTATTCACACTATACTTTATTGAGCAGAATTCTGCTTTTTTTAAAAAAAGAAATTGTATAAGTATGGTCTATAGAAACTCTACTCAAATAAGAAAGCATCAAAATATAGCCTGCACTGCCAGAGAGTCTACCACCTGTACTGTCTTTTAAAAATAAAAACAAAAGGTTACATGTAAAATAATTTTCCAGTTACTGTGTATGCTGAATTTCAAAGAAGCCCAGTTTCAAACGTGTTTCATCAAAGTTCAGCACTGAGAAATAATAATGTATTTTCTGGTGTAGATGCAACACTTAACAATCAGGAGTATTCCTCACAAATTTCCTGTAAGTGCACAATGTATATATTTTGCTTCTGAAATGGGACTCCACTTGCATACATAAAAATGTGATCTAATTGAAAAATATCCACTAGTGTATATCCCGCCACACGCCCCCACAGACAGAAAACAGCCAACATAACAGTCTTGATCTCAAGACCATAAGACACAGAACATTGGTTCTACATATGAACTTTTAAAAATATACTGTATATATTAGCAAGCAAAAGCAAGGCCTGAAAGAGCTCACAATTTCCAAAGCAATATAAATGGGCAAATATATATAGATAACTTGGTGCAATTTCTGCAAATGTTGAGATTACTTTTCCCAGAGTTCTGATGATTTGTTGCTTTCTTTAGAATCTATGATAAAAGTGTCTTCAGGAGAAAACTCTCTTCTCTGTGAATATATTCCTGTCTTCATTTTCATGGTCATTTCCTTTGTTATATGTCTGTAGATATTATGCACAAAAATAATCCAATGTCTAAACTGCAGCTATACGCTTGATCCTTCTGAATGACTCAACACAGAGACATACAACATCAGCAAAAACAATGCAAACATACCTGCTTTTAGTGCTGGTATCACGCCAGGAAAATGTTTAAAAATAAATGTGTTCCTGTTAGAGCTCTTCCAACAGCAGAAGATTGGACCTTCTTAGTTCACAACATGCTACATTGCCAGAAAGAAATCTGGATAGCTTTTCTTTTGGCAAAGTTGGCATTTGCCTGGGATTGGGTGGGTGCTGGCAAATTACACAATCCTAACAATTATGGACAAGCAAAAATAACCTTCAGGAGGTTTACTCAGATGATACAAAAATGTTTCAGTATCCTGTAACTAAAGTCAGGCTGTATTATATATATAGCCATATACCTAATAAGAAAAACACACAGAATTGGACATACCAGCTAACTAAAAAAACCCTATACAGCTTGGGAGTTTTCAAATTTAAGGTTTAAAATGAAATATTGAAATAATAAGCATCCTCTAATTTGATAAGCACTAAAAGTGATCTTGATCTTTATGCAATTCAGCCATTTGACAAGATAAAGTAGAACAATTTTTTATCAACCTTGATAACCACATTCCCAACAAGTTTACAATAATCCTCTTGTATAGATGTAAGCAGAAAAAGTATTATTTTCAGTTAACTAGAGCACACACATATATATATACACACAAATAAAAACCACTATAAATTAATTTTTAAATAAAAATTGCAAAAGCAATACAAGTGCTAACATATTTGCCAATAATGAAAATATTAGCTAAAACAAAATGATTGTCCAATATAATGGCTGCAAAATGAGCTGGAAGGAAATTGCAACCTAAATGCATTAAACATTTGTTTGTCATTCAAATCCTACTGTTGGCAACATGACCTTTCAACAAGTTCTATTTACTGTAACATTACAATGTCTTTTCAGCTGGAGTCACAACTTTTGCAAAGTCCTAAAAAGGGGTAAATGGTTGCATGATCAGTGAACCCCAAACCTGAAGCACTGAAAACAGGAGGGTGAGGGAGAGAACCAGACCCAACTCTGGTATTTTAAAAAGTCATTATTCAGAAAAGAAGATAACTTTCAAAATGTTAGTGCTATTAGTTATTTATATCTTTTCAGAAGTAAAACTGTGCATTTATAATGAAAGAAAAATAAATTTCCAAGAATAAATCCACAGTTTCTGATTAATCAATGAATTTTTCAGCAAAGGAAGGGCATGTCCCAGATTTTCAAAAATAACCCCTTTGCAGCATATACTTTACTTTCCCCACACACTCAATGTCATGAAAATATCAATCATATCATTACCACATAATATCAGGATTTTCAAACTGTTTTGAGTGTGTAGCATCAAAATAGCAAAAAAGTCTAACATAGCAGTTCAAAAATGAAGCTATATATTAGCAAGTAGAGCATCTTTTAAAATAATGTAAACCAGAGAATACAAATTTATGACTCAGAAGTTGACAATAGAAGAGATAGTAGAGAAAGAAGAATGCAAATGCATGTTCACATCTTTCAGTTGCAATCCTTTAGATATTTATTCAGGAGCAAACCCAACTGACTTCAGTGAGAATTGGTTTTAAATAGAAACATCTAAGATTGTTCATAGTATCTAAAGATAGCACAATCCTAGACAAGCTTACTTCAAAATACCGGTATGTCTTACTCTGCTCAATGTGATTTACTCCCCACCTAAAAACATCAAAAGATTATGTTTCCCCAGGATAATACACTTACTGAGTACAGAGTCTAAATTAACATACATTAAATTTAAACTTATTAAATTTAAAACCCACTTACCTAAAAGAACAGATGGCTCCTTGGTAGAAAGTTAAACCTCTTCTGCTATTCTAATTATTTTTTTCACTATCTATAAAGGGATCACAATTCTTTGCACTTGTTTCAGGGATTATTTTAATTTCTTCTTCCCTGGCCTCTTCAGAAAAAACAGTGCCGAAGCAGTCAATATTATATTCTGAATAAATGAAAAAAGTTGTGTGGATATCTTACAAATCATCACTTTGGCAAATATTTGAGTGACACTATTCTTGGCTCTTATGTAACGCTAACTAATTGAAACCATCTGATCAACAGAAATACTGTGGGTCACTGCAAGGTGTTTGTTCCTGGCCATCATTGACCATTTTCAAGATTTTGTTGTTGTTGTGTACTGTAATCTATAGTCAATTCTAAACTAACACAGTTGCTAAACTGTGTTCTACAAATGCAAGAACAACAACCCTCTAAGGAAATGGCATCATTTGGGATCAACATCAAATTCATGAAAGCAGCTTTTAATGCGGTTGGCTGAGATTCTGAAAAGCCTTGGGAAACCTTCCATTATAACATAAATCAGAAGTAAACCGTAAGGTTGATCAACAGACTTTCTTCCATTTCAGCCATTTTAAATCAAGAAGTCAAATATCATTGCTGGCAATGGCAGAGCTTTTAACAAAGCAGTATCTCAAGCCCTAGAACTTTCTCATCTGTAACTTATTACAGTCATAAATATGTATTTTAAAATGTGTTAAATATGTCACTGATACAAAAAAAGCACACATCAACATTTCTCACAAAATATCATTCACAGGGAATTGCTCATACAAAGATAGGCAGACCTTGTTTCGAAGCCTGATGGATAAATGTGCACAATTTCTGCAAAACTAGGTCTCCTAAGGCCTCATTTCAAAGGAAACCAAGGCTCAAACTCAAATAGCACAGAAGCTTGGAAGCTTCTTACTGCTTAATTAGCGAGAGTGGGCATGGCATAATTAAGTTCTTCTTAAAAGTTGAAAAAAATGTTACAGTGTATATAAACTTTATTCAAGGATGGCTTTTAACAGTTACAAAGTTAGATGTTATTTTTGTATAGTATATTACTTTTGTATAGTATATTATTTTTGTATAGTATATACCCATCCAATTCTCCAGATGCCATCCTCAATTCATTATAAAGCTAGTCCACCCCATCAAGTCATGCTCCAGGCTTCCTTGTACAGACTTTTAGTCTCCTAATTTATCTTCTGCAGTCCTTGGTCTGAATATTTAGAAACATGACAGGTCTATGTAGAAAGCAACATTCTCAATGAGTTACAGATATAAAAGTAGTCTCCACTTGCCTGCACGTCACTGTAGTATCAAAAGACAATCTAATTATCTTTCAGCAGTATGACGATGTAATACTATGATTTGGAGCTCCATTCAAGCTTCACTCTCATAAGCACCAGTTTGCTGGTATTTTAACTTTTAGCATTAATCCACAATTAATTAATGGCTTAGATTAACTTGAAGGACTTGTTTTTTAGTGTATAATTTTAAACTGCCTGGCATGTAATCTGTATATCTAAGGAAGCAAGGCTAAGCCATTTGCAGCTGAAATCCTGACCTAAGCACTCAAATTAAGCTTCAAGGCTGTGTAAAATGGGAAGTAATTTTAAAAATCTCCAGCTAATGCTTTCTTCTATCTCATAAAACACAATATAATGCCAGGCATGTTTTCACTTGGCTTCTAAAAAAATGAAATACTAAAGCTGTGAATAATTTTCTGGAACATCTGCAAGGTGTGGCTTCTGTAATAAATGACAGCTGGCAGAAAGAGCAGTCTACTGAAAAATGAAAAGCAAGCCATAGATTAACATATCCTAGATTGGAACAAGGGGAAAAAAACAGTGGTCCAGCCAATGGTGAGAATTATACACCTGTCAGATCCATGAATCTGCCATTCTTCTATGGATGAAGGGGGGGAGGGGGGTAGGATTGGATACCTTTAAATTTTCCTTCTCTAGGTAGCTTAAGTATCCTATTTCTTACCCTGTCTTTGTATAACCTTTTACACGATTTATAAGTTGCCTGGCACCCCAGATACCTGGAAAATCCTCACCTCTTGTGGAGATGCAAGGGGAGAGGGGCCATGTGGATTGAAGTGCTGGAATATAGCCCTGGGAAGCTTTCCTTATCTGTTTTCTCAGAAAGGCTGGCAAAATTAACATCTTCATACCTGCAGATTGGTGGAATCCACATCGGACTCTTGGGAGGGGTTTCTAATTCCCTTTATTTTAGTTGCATGCCCTGAGGCACCTCAGATCCTGCTTTGAATGTTGACTTGCTTGTACCTCCCTTCAATAAAAAGATTCCTTTTGAAATACAAAGTTTTCAAGAGTCTATACTTATTTTTTGAAGAGCAGGGAGGCTGGTCCTTACATAAAGCAGGATCTGTAATAGTGATCAACCCAGAGAGGAAATTTTTTTTCTTCCCAAATTTTACTCTATTGAGGGGACCCTGCAACAATGTCCAAACAAAGCAGTGAGCAAGGGGAATCTGAGTGCTGGGGAGAAACCTCGACAACTACACAGCCTGACATATGTCTCATCAAAGACATCGAAGCTGTTTTTGAAAGTTCCACAAAGCCTCGATGGTCTATCAGTGTAGGAAAAAGAGACAGCTGGGATGGAAGAGCCAGGGGAGTAACCTTTACCTGCGGTAGCCATAAACTTGGGTGGAAAATGGAACTGGAACCTCTTGCTGATCAGGAAGAGCTGATCGAGGAGCCACTGGTGGATAATCGATTGAAGTGGTACATAAACCACCTTGTGAGGGAAGCCCAGGAAAACTTCAGCATCTGAGATGAACCGGGTCACCAATGAAGGAGAGCAAGCAAACCAGCAACTGAAGAAGCCCAAGCTGTCACCCCTGATCCAGCCAAGGTTGATTGAGCAACCGGCCAACCCAGGGACCTACAGCTGCAGAGGAAGATTCCCCCCTTGGGGGTAAACAGGCAGCCGCTATGGCCCTCGACTGAGTCATCCCCATGCGCCCCTTGACTCGCTGCAGGTCCCGGGTGGCTCCTTGGTTTACTGAGGAGCTCCGGGGGATGAAG
>AZIM01002179.1:121663-132076 GCA_000516915.1 Ophiophagus hannah
CTTTGGGAGATGGGGCGGCATACAAGTCCAAATAATAAATAAATAAATAAATAAAATTTGAAACCTCCCACCAGAAAGCCTGATCACCTGTCAGGGGAAAACTTGCAAAACCCAACCCCCAAGGAAAATAAACCATGCTGAGAAGCTGAGAAGCTGTGGGGTTCCGTTTCCCTCCAAACTCAGAGGAAGAAATTCCAGCACCCTGAACCAATCCAAAAGCAATCCAGAAGATGACCCGCTGGTAAGCAACCCAATCAAACTACTCACCCTACCCCTAAGACTGTTTATCCCCAGCCAAGGGAAAGGGGAGGAAGGAGCAGCATTACTGGACTCAGGTGCATCCAGTGCCTAATAAACCCAACCCTGGTAGGGAGATTGGGAATCCACCTAGGGAGAATGGGAAACCCTATTGCTTTCTGCCAATTAGACGGGACTGTAGCAGGGGAGGGAGCCAGCCAGGTTTGCCACAGAACCATTACAAATGAAACTGGGGGACTGTAGTGAGACCCTCACATTCACTGTAGCCCTGGGAATGGTAGGGCCACTAGTCCTAGGACTCACATGGCTATGGAAGTGGAACCCTAAAATAAACTGGAAGAGAGGAACCGTGCAATTCCAGAAACATGTAACATTCACAAACATCGCAGAGGGAGGAAAGGAAGGAAAAGAGAACAGGGAAACGACCATGGCCAGCCAACCTGCTGATCCCACTAGCATCCCCAAATAATACCAGGATTTGGCCAAGGTATTTAGTAAGGAGGCATCTGATGAACTCCCACCTCATTTTGCCACGGATTGTGCCATTGAGATCCTGCCAGGGGCTAAACTTCCAAAACCGAAAATGTACTGCATGTCCCATAGAGAACTAGATGAACTCAGAGTGTTTATCGACAAAAATCTAAAAAGGGGTTTCATCCCACCCGACTGAAAATAGCAGCTCCAGTATTATTCCATGAAAAGAAAGATGGCACCTTATGCCTCTGCTTAGATTTCTGAAACCTGAACACTATCAGCATGGAAAATATGTACCTGCTCCCCCTTATGAAGGACATGCTAGCTCACCTCTCTAAAGGATTTTTTTTAAAAAGTTAGATTTATGAGAGGCATACTACCACATCAGAATTAGGAAAGGGGATGAGTGAAAGACTGCTTTTTACACTCCACTGGGGTGCTATCAATTTAAAGTTCTCTCTTTCTGATTACAAGGAGCCTATGCCGTATTTATGCAACTAATTAACAAGGTGCTCCATGAACATTTGTACAAAGGGGTCCTAGTTTATCTTGATGACATTTTAATCTACACTGAAACAAAAGAAGAGCACATAAAGTTACTCTGAGCGGTTCTCACAAAACTCCAAAATGCCAAACTATATGCAAAACTCTCTAAATGTGAGTTCCACCAAGAAAAAAATGACTACCTGGAATATAGAATGTCCCATGAGGGAATAGAGATGGACCCACAAAAAGTAAAAGCCATTATCGATTGGGAGCTGCTGCAAACCTGCAAACAACTACAAAGTTTCCTGGGTTTTGCAAACTTTTACCGTCAGTTCATTATGGCTTTTGCGAATATTTTCCTCCCCATTACAAGCTTGTTAAAAACAAAAGGGCGGGAAACTGAAGCCAAGGGAACCCCTTAACTGGATGATGGAATGCCAAGCAGCATTTGAAAAACTTAAACAACTATTCTCAGCCGAACCAACCCTAAAACACCCAGACCCAGTGCAACCATTTGTCATCAAAGCTGATGCCAGTGACGTAGCAGTAGGAACAGTCCTACTTCAAAATAATGAACATGGACAATTGCAACCATGTGCTTACAATTCCAAGAAATTGACAGAAATTGAGCAAAGATGGGCCATATGGGAGAAAGAGGTATATGCCGTGCGATGAGCCCTCCTTTACATGGAGACATTTTCTAGAAGGGAACAAAATCCTCTTTGAAGTCTGAACTGATCTTAAAAATTTAGAAGCCCTGAAAACTCCATGGAAATTCTCCCCCAAACAAGTACATTGAGTGCAATATTTTAAACACTTTAATTTCTCTCTCAAGTATTTCCCAGGAGGGAAAAACTTCCTGGCCAATGCCCTGTCCAGGAAACCCCAGTACAACAGCAAAAAAGACTGAAATTATTAAACCATGAGGATAATGAGCTGTTCTGGAATTCCTATTTTTCTAAGCCTATTCCACATTTTGACATGATTAACACAATCATGTGTTATATATATTATATANAATTTATATAATTAATTTATATAATTAATTTATATAATTAATTTATATAATTAATTTATATAATTAATTAAGCACACATTTATTTCTTTTTGGTATCCTTTGGCTTTCTTGTCTTGCTTTCCTTGGCCTGTTCTAAAGCCATCTCTAGCATATCCCTTTCCATATAGTTTTCTAATCTGTATTGGATGATCCTAACCATTTTATTTCTTATGTGTGAAATTAAGAATACTGTAATTTTACTCTGTTAAAATTTCTTTCTTCTGTATTGTTATATACAGTAGATTGACCTTTTCCAATTTGTTTTGACCATTATGTTATTCTCTAGATTTCTCAGCATCATTTGGTTAGAACCTTTACCAATTCTTCTTCAGTTGCTTGCCATACTTCTGTAGAAATTCCATCATATTCCTATGGACTTTCAACTTGGAATGCCTATAGTACTGATTGCATTTCATATTATGGCACTAGAGATTTTAGTAAACAGAGAGTATCTTTTAAAGATGTCTTCGATATTGACATCTTTACTGTACAGAATTTCAGTATGCTCTTTCCAGATTTGTTTGATCTTCTTTGCCTGGTCATCCACTATCCTTTTACCTGTTCAAACAAGTGTTTTGGCTGAATGAAATAAGAGCTTACAAATCATAATCTGGAAGAAAAATGTTTGATATATTACTGATACCCATACCCCATCTCTGTAATTCTCTGGGAAACAAATGGCTTGTTGTCTGAATGAGGATTATGTACATTTTGAAAATTATTTTGAAAAAGTGCTTTGAATCTTTCATGAGTCCGGAAATTTTCTTATTAATTACAGTAGGCATGTCTACCTCTTTTTCCAAGCTAGTAGAAAAGTTTGGAAAAAAGACATAGCTGTCTAATTAGTAATACAGAAGCACTGCACTTTTTCAAATCATTTTAAATGTGCACAACTCTAGTTTGCATAAAATTGATAAGAACTTCTGTCCATCAATCATTCACATGGCTACATTAATGTGAGTCATTCTTTTGCAACTTGGGCATATTTCTGGATCTGATTGTTTGGGAACAATATGCTATTGGCTTCAGTTCTTATCCATGAACTTGAAGCAATACTTACACTCCATTTATTACACAGTTGCCAACATCAGCTCTCATAACAATACACTAGTGATCATCACAAAGTGCCAGAAGTTAGGATGTGGTTAAACATTGTTTATACACCTGACAACAACTTATTCATGTCCTTAATGACAGATAGTGTCTGTTTTGAGCATTTTATTTAAAGAATGCTGGACTTCTGCCAATTGTAATACAAAATCATCCAAGGTATTTCACCATGCTTAAATGTTTTCTTAGCTCAGCTACAGATTTGGGGAGATGAATTCCTGAAATAACTTCTATATCTTTGTCTTTTGGCTCATTCCATGTTTATTTATATATCATCCTAGATATCTGAGCTTTTTCTAACATAAATATTTGATTTAGTTCAGTTTTTGGTATGCGCTGCTTGTAGTAGTTCAGAGTGATCATGTTCAGCCTCAGTAAGACTGTAACTGAAGTAATCATCTATGAATATTGAAACAGATACTAGGCACTATAAGAACATAGGCATTTGAGAATTTATTTTTTTAAAGAAAAATAACTCTATCCAACAATAAACTAAATGCACAGTAATTACTTTGACATAACCTAGATCGGCAGTTGGCAACCTGCGGCTCCAGAGCCATATGCAGCTCTTTGGGCCCTCTGCTGTGGTTCCCTGTTGTGGCAGTGGCATGGCCAGACCCTTAATGTGGGAGAGCAAAGTGCTCCTGCACTTGCCTTTGTGCAGCAACAGCATTCCGCCTTCGTCGCAGTACTTTTGCTGTTGCTGCCAGCAAAGAGAGCTGCGAGAGAACGGTGGGGGCGGATCTTGTGGGGTGGGGGCCATCCCCCAAGCCTGGCCTTCTTCCTCCCTTGTCGGTGAGGCCAAGAGAAAGAAGGGGGTGGCGTGGGGAAGTGCTCCCCTTCCCCACCAAGCACCGAGCACAACAGCCCAGTGGCAGGGGGAGATGGCCCGGCAGAAGCGCCCCTATTGGCGAGTTGGGAGTTGGAGTGTGTCTTCTGACCCTTCGGAGCTCACCTGCAACTCTCCGCACTCCTCCAGTCCTGGCTTGCTGAGTGTGGGGGGCAGCAGGCCCCAGCCATCACTGCCCACGGAAGGCACAGGAAAAGCAAGCAGAAACAGCTCTTGTTGGGGCAAAAGAGCTGAGATCAAGGAAGGCACCAGAAACAGAAAGCTGCACATTTCAAAGGAGATGCAAGCTGTTTCTGCTCGCTTTCTTTTCCTGTGCCTTCCCACCACAGCAATGGCTGGGGCCATGGGGGGGGGCGCAGCAGAGGAGTCAGGGCTGCTCTCCCCCCTCAGCAAGCCAGGCCTGGAGGAACACAGAGAATTGTGGGCGAGCATCAGAGAAATGCGTGTTGGAAATGCCAACACACTCTTCCAGCAGCACTCCTCTGTCCCAAAGTAGGATTGAGTGGGGGGAAGGGTAGGAGGGAAGGAGAAGCCCGGCTGGTTTTCCTTTGGCATGGGGCAGGGGGAAGACCTAATATCCCCTCCATGGCCTGCCCGCTGCTCTCACAGTGCCTTGCTCTCTCTTTCTTTCTTCCCTCGCTCCCTCCCTCTCTTGCATTGTGTTGTAATGGGCTCCAGGAAGAGGAGGGGATCCAGTACCCAATTTGACACGCACTTTACAATGGGGGAGACTGGATCCTCTCCTCCTCCTGNCTCGCATTGTGTTGTATGGGGCACCAGGAAGGGGAGGGGATCCAGTACCCAATTTGACACGCGCTTTACAATGGGGGAGACTGGATCCTCTCCTCCTCCTGGAGTCCATTACAACACAATGCAACCCTGCCCCACTCGCCCCTGGCAACTCTCTCTCTCAGGGCAGAGAGCAGGTCATGCGTCCAGCACCAACAAAGCCAGAAGTAGTCACCCGCAGTTTCCTGCCAGTCAGGCAGCCAGAGAGAGAGACAGACAGAGAGAGGGAGACAGATTTGGCTTGATTTGGCTCTGTCTGCTCTCATCTCTCCACATTGCCCAGTTTTGCAAGGATTCAGCAGGCGCTGCCTTGGTGATGGGAGAGAGGAATTTTGTCCCATACTTTGCCTACCAATTGTCTTTGGGGGCACCCAGGGACTATATTTTCCAGCCACTTTGGACCAAGTTTCAGGATGTGTATGCATGCCTGTGTGAGTGTGCTGCTGTTTGGGATGATGCTTCTCTGAAATGCGTGCGGTGATCTACAGCCTCTACAGTCACTCCTTTTGCAACGCAAGGTTTATTTTTGTATCTTTCCAGAGATAGAGAGAACGTGGTCAAATTTCCTTACAGTTATTCCCTGGGTTTGTGGGTTGGGAAATGGAGGTGGGTAGTAGGAGGGAGGGAGGGAGGAAGACAGCGAGGGAGAGAAAGAGAGACAGACAGACAGACAGACAGACAGACAGACAGAAAGAGAGATGAGGGAGAGAGTGGGGTGAGAGGGGAGGGAGATGAGAGAAAGAGAGAGATGAGAGAAAGAGAGATGAGAGGGAGGGAGAGGGAAACAGAGAAAAAGGGAAAGAGATGAGAAAGAGAATGAGAAAAGAGAGAGGGGGTGATAGAGAGGGAGATAGAGAGAAAAAGAGAGATGAGAGAAAGAAAAAGATGGGAGAGGGAGGGAGATAGAGAAAAAGAGATGAGAGAGAGGGAGAGGGAGAGGGAGAAAGAGATGAGAGGGAGGGAGACACAGAGAGGAAGATACTTATTTCCCATAGAAAACACAGGGAGCCACAAAACCTGGGTAGGCATGGCTGGAGGGGCCATGTGATTGGGTGGGAGTGAGTGACTTTGAGTTGGCCACACCCACCCAGGTTTTGTGGCTCCCAGTGTTTTGTTTTCTGTGGGAAACGGGCCCAAGTGGCTCTTTCAGTGTTTAAGGTTGCAGAGCCCTGACCTAGATGTCAGTGATTTTGACAAAATCCACTGGTAGCAACAAGCAGCAAAACTACTTAAGCACTTGCAAATCACAGATCATCCATAAAAAGGAGTTGTCATCCTTTTCACAGCTTTGTTTAGCTATTTCAGATTTATGAATTTGTGACCTATGGAATTTCTTTGAGTGTTTTAATCACTCTACACTGGAACATCGCCTGTAATTTTGTTTTGATTTTGGTGTGTAGTGGGACCAATATTATTCTGGCTTTATGGATTGCATAGATGAAAGCTCTTTTCATAACTTTTATTTTGCTTGGAGGAATTGGAGTTTCCCTTTTTCTTGTAAAGTGTTGTGGTAACTTCTACACAGGAGAGTAAGCCCTTTGCAAAAGACTCCTTTCTGTATGATTGTTTATCTGATTCTGACCGCAGAACACATACAGTCTCTAGGTTAAGATCAAGATCCACCCCTAGGTCTGCTTTTAATTAAAATTTGCATGTGTTGTAATTTATGAATGGGATGCCTATTACTAAAAATGTGGGGTGATATTCTCCTTCCTTCAGCTGAACAAACCACTGAAACCATGTAATGTTTTCATGAACCATTGAAGACAGACTGCATATTAAAAATGCACAGCTTCAGTGGTATGTTGACTTGAGGAAGGAGAAGGTCATTCATTATTAGTAATAGGCAGTCCATTCACAAGTACCAGTTGTCCGTAACACAGACTTAACAAAGGGACTGTTTATATCACATTCTCTGCCTCTGTGCTAGCCACAAAATTCTACAGGCAGTGTAAATTCTTGCTGTAAAAGGTGCAGTTAAGTTCCTCTAGACAGCTTTTGAAATCCTACATTACAAGTGTTCTCAAAAGAAATTCTTATGGTGTCATCATGTGTTCAATTTCTCATCCTTCCTGGACATGAAAACTGAAAACTGAACAATTTCTATACACTTGTGGCACTCAAAGAGTTTAGCAAGCCATTCTGTTCCCTCTGCACATTTTCTCACACTGGGTGGATTAAAGTACATACAGATTGAATAAAAATGGGGATGATACATCCTTGTCTAACTTCCTTAGTGATCCTGAACCAATGTGTCACCACAAAGAGTTCTCACTGTTGTCTCCTGATTAGTGATCTGATCAGGATTGGGAAACCAAGATCATGCAAAGCCCCCCCATAGCTTATTGGATTCTACATAATCAAAAGCTTTTCTGTAATCGATCACAATTAAAATATTGTAGGAATTAAATACAAGTTGCATGATTTTCTGTTAGTGAGGTGAAATGGATTCACAGGTTAAGATTGTAGTTAAGTCATATGTAGCATACAAATGGATTATGACAATTGTAAAATGGAATTGTAAGTGTACCATCCTTATACTAATAAAATGGCCTGCTTAAGAAAGGTGGTTACATTTATATTGTCTGGCCATTTGATTCCTATTGATTGCTATGTACAGTTACTTCAGTGGGTTACTATAAATGACCAGAAATGTTACTTACAGATGCTAATTCTGCAGCAGTTATTACATTTCCTTCATTAGTTTTTAGTGGGGAAAAATATAAAAGGTTAATCTTAGAAATGGGATTCAATCTATATTCTTAGAATTTCAAATCTTTTTATTAGAGAGGAATACAGGTAGTTCTCAAGCTACAAATGTAATGGAGACTGCCCATTCCATTTATAACCCGAGGATTCATGGGAGCAAATCTCACTAATTGAATGCGAGGCTCGTTAAGTGCACATGAGGTATTGTAGGGTAGGGAAGGCCATGGGGGCCTACTGATAGAACAGGCCACCTGCCTAAGACCACCCAAAGCCTCTCTGACCCACTGAAATACCTCATGCTCCCCACAATTGCTTCACCCCCAATGTGCCGTACCAGGTCACTTACCTTGTGAAGATCAAGCAGTGTCTTCTGTCGTGTGTGCCCCTCTGGTTCCATTTGGCCCTCCACAGTTCTCACCCAGCAGGTTGCCAACTGAAATGGAACTTTTGAGAGGCAAATCCAGCCCTCCAAAGCCCGTTCCGCCCTCCGCAGGCCTCTCCTGGCCCATTGCAAGATCTGCCCCCCGGAGGCTCCATTTCAGTCTGCAATGGGCTGTGGGAGGCCCACAGAGGGCTGGAGCATCAAAGGGCTGAATCCGCCCCTCCTAAGTTCCATTTTGGCTGGCAATGTGCAGGACGAATGTTGTAGACCCTCTATGGTTGTTGGTAAGGGTGAACAACTGCCGTGGTGCTGCAAGATTCATAGTTTCGGGCCTTGTTTGCAAATGTTAGGGGACACTTATCGCATAACTTCGAACGTTTGCTAAGAGAATGTGTGTAACCCGAGGATTATCTGAAGTTGCTTGTAGATGCTCATAACTTTATTACTGATCAATAAATGGAGCAATAAAATATTTTAATGGGATTCTAAAACACAAGTCACAAACTGCTGAGTTAAAAGGGATAGAAAGTTTTTATTATGATTTCTTAGACATTTATTTGAGTTACAAGGCATGCAGCAATATGGAAATCTCCAGCTTGTAAAGGTTAAATACCAAGCTTAATGTGTGGAAAGCCTGGCATTGGATTCCCGTTCATTTGCTTCCTATATTGGTAGTTACATTAAGAGTAACCAGTGCAATCTGGTTCAGACATGGATGGGCTAGTCCTGTTGAATTTATTTATATTATCTATCTGAAGAAAACACAACTTGCATTCCATCAAAAGAAATTTATCCCAATGTGAGATAAAATGATGGGAGTATCCTGGCCAGCTTGCAGTATTGATGGAATGATAGATTTGGGATTGTACTAGCAACTGCTACATAAAATTCAAAGCATCCATCCACGAGATGGTATGTAAACAAATACAGGCCAAGCAGCACAGTGACATGCAAGCATATCTACAACAGAGGCAGGCATTACTCTTCATGAGCTTCAGCTAACTTCATCAGATATACAGAATGCTATACTAATGTAGGATTTAGGACGAAGGTTTGGGGGAAAGGGAAGGGAACACAGGTCTGTTATACAAATACAGGTTACATGTGAGACAAATAACTTGTACTATATAAATTAATGACTAATGTGTTAAAAACCCATTGTTTCTTGAGCAATTTATAAATTATATATAAATTATGCTTAACACATTTTTAGTATTATTGTTATAAGATTTTCAAATTCATTCAAAAATCTCAATATTACCACTTGTTTTTGTAATTCTTTTGGTGTACAATTACTTCATACTGGAACCAATTAAGTGTAGAGAAGCATCATGTATTAGAATCTCAAGGGATTTTATCTTTGTCATTTAGCAATAAAATCTTGCAATCTAAACAAATTATTGTCTCTCTAACTACATTTCTTTGTATCTTTATCTTTGTAAAAATAGCAAGGCAAGAGGAGAAAAATACGATTTAATTTTTTCCTTGCATTTATTGCAAACATTCACTAGGTTACTTCATATTATACTGTAGAATAGAATTCTTTATTGACCAAGTGTGATTGGACACACAAGGGATTTTATTATATGATTGCTTACAGTGTAAATTGTTTATTTCTCTGTGTGTCACCCAGTGTATCTATGCAATCTTTCTGGAAGACATGACTCTTCCATGGAAATATAATAAATTTTGAAATCCACATTTAATATGTTCCATAATACTAGTATGAAATTTAGATCCACAAGGCCACGTCATTCTCTTAGATCCTATATATTCTTACATTTAATCTTTGACCTTTTATTTATTAAAGATGCCTTTATCTTCAGTATTGCACATAGCTGCAAAATAAGACTCTTCACTATAATTTTGCCTTTTTGCTCCTCCCAAGTATTCTGTATCAGTATGAAAAAAAATATGGGTCATAATCCATTTTTTTCAGGACTGCAAACATAAACAACTTTTCCAAATTGTCAATGGCTTTTTCAGCATTAAGAAATACCTTGACCATTTTTTTGCTTTTCTGCTTTATCTTGTCAATTTCACTTAAGATATGTCAGGTATCTGCGTTCAAGGGTGAATGCAGCCTGGATGCGTTGGCGAGAACTCACTGGTGTGTTATGTGACAGATGAATACCAACCCATCTTAAATCTAAGATTTACAAGACTTAGCCATCCTCCATGTTGCACTGCATGGCACTGAATGCTGGGCAGCAACAACAGGGACCGAAAGCTATCTCCATGCCATGGAAATGTGAATGTTCCGTTGGATATTGGGCATCTCCCTTCTTGACCACATCA
>AZIM01002179.1:138460-150303 GCA_000516915.1 Ophiophagus hannah
CGCAGCACCTCCGGCTCACTGAGTCTGGCTTGCTGATCTCGCCTGCTGGTGGCTTTTACCGAATCCTGGCCGCCAGTGTTGCAGGCAAGAACCAGCCATGCCAATCCCGCTTCATGACCATGCAGAGAGAGCCCGCACCTGCCACTGCTTCACATGGGAGAGGAGGCGCTGCAAGTGAGCCCATTTGTCATGTTGGCCGGGCAGCGGTCACCACCCAGAGGCCAGGCCTCAGGGCACCACCCTGAGCAGGTGCTTAACTGGAGGCGGGGGAGGGTCAGTCCTCTTACCCAGTTGCCCTCTGACATTTCTCATCTAATGTTTGTGTGTGTGTGTGTGTGTGTGTGAGAGAGAGAGAGAGAAACAGCAGAGAGGAAACCTTTTCAAACAGCGTTGCCTGCAATTCTTACTCCCCTCCATTGTTTCTTTTTCTCTCTCAGCTGATCTGCAGGCCGCGGTTAAAGCGTCGAGGTGACCGGGGAAGATCAGGGCTGACTCCTGGGCTGGCCATGCCCACCAACTTCACTAGGGCTTTTTTAAGGCTAGGGCTTATATTAGACCCAACCCACAAAAATCAGGGGAGGGCGTACTTTCAGGGTAGGTCATATTTTGGGGAAAGCACAGTTGATCCCTTTTTTCAGTTGTTTAGGAGTCTAGTGGTTCACTTCANCTTCTTCTTCTTCTTCTTCTTCTCTCTCTCATCGGGAGGCAGGGGAGGTGAAAAATGGGCCCATTTTTGGCGTCCTGAGGCATCTGCGCATCCCGTTTTTACCTCCCCTGCCTCCAGAAGTATTCTTCAGGCCAAAAATGGGCTAAAATGGCCCGTTTTTCACCTCCCCTGCCTCCAGAACCCCTCTGCAGGCCAAAAATGGGTTAAAACGGCCTGCTTTTTGGCCAAAAATGGGCTAAAATGGCCCATGTTTTGGCTTCCTGGGATGTCTGCACACCTCGTTTTCATCTCCCTCATCCCCAGAAGCATTCTGCAGGCCAAAAACGGGCTAAAACGGCCCATTGTTTGGCCTCCCAGGGCATTTGTGCTCCCCGGTTTTCACCTTCCCTGCCTCCAGAACCTCTCTGCAAGCCAAAATTGTTGTCCCAGCTCGCGGAGCTCATGAAGGTAAGTCCTGCGCTCCACTGAAGGGTGAGCGGTAGGTGGGCAGGGCAAAGTGGGTGGGAGGGGCAGCCTTGTGGTCCTGAGCAGACCGGATTAATGGCTTTGACTGGTCATATGCGAGCCACAGTCCATAGTTTGAAGACCCTTGGTCTAGGCAGTCATATAAACAAGAGATATGTTTATATAACTGCCTAGATTGTGTAGCAACACAAAAGTACAACCATCAATAAAATAATAATGGCATGGATCTTTCTCTCTTGCTTAATCATTAAAAGAGTCTAGTAAAGCCAGCTTTAAACTATTCTCCAGAAGACTATAAGAGACGGGACCATTCTTGACTTAAAGAAGAGGAGCAGGCACCAAGAATGTCTCATTCTCTGTCCATTCTGCTACTGCCTTTGCAAGTGATCTCTATTCACCTGAATTGAATGTCTAGAGTTTAATCAGTACCTTGGATTACACTGAAAATAAACTAGACAGGCTGAGAATCACTTTATTGTCACTTTGAATGTACACTAATCGGCATACATTAAAATGAAATTTCGTTGTATACAGTTCTCAAAGGGTCACCACCTCCAATATACACTACACAAACATGACAAAATAAATAAATACAAAATTATGCACATACCCACGTATATTATATGACACAGAGAAGTCTAATTCAGATGTATACATGTACATGGCAAGAAAAATAAATCTGGAGAGTTTACCAGACAGATGGTATAGGAAACAAAACTGTTACAGCAGGGTTGTCAAACTCCCAGACCACAGGCTGGATGCATCACATGCTGGCCACGTCCACACCCTGTTTAGTGAAGGGAAAAAAGTCTGGATATGTCTCATGACACAGCCTTGACAATGTAAGTTTGACACCCCTGTGTTACAAAATCTGGTAGTCATGCTAGATATACTTCGAAACCTCCTCCCAGAGGGGAGCAACCTAAACAGACTGAAGTGGGTGTGTGGGGTCTCTAACAATGCTTTGAGCTCTAAGCACATAGCGCTTATAAGCAGTATCCTGAATGACAGGAAGCGAACTTCCTATAATCTCTGCTGTCCTTACCACTCTGAATGGACTTTCTGTCTGAGGCACTGCTGCCATCAAACCAAACAGTGATGCAATTAAAACACTCAATTGTGTGTCTGTAAAATAGTAACAATAAAGGACAATATTTGTAGCTCAGGGTTGANNTGAGGGGTTCTTGGTGCTCTCTGAGCTTGGCTGTTTTTGTGCAGATGTGTTATTACCCAAACTAGGTAACATCATCACTGGTAATGTAAATTAGCAACTAATGCAACTCCTATAGTAGCAGTGTTATATAACAGAGGGAAACTCTGCCCTGTGATTTAGTTTCATCCTGAGATTATAACATATTAAATGATATTCATTAAAGGACAGTATCTTGAAAATCCGCTTGTATGTTTGTTCTGTAGTTTTGTTGTGGTTCGCTGGCAGCCGGTGTGGACAGCAGAGGAATCAGACAGTGAGGACAAAAGGGAACCAGTCAGGGAGTCTGGCGAGGACTTGGACGAGGGTCCTGCATCCAATGCAGGGATGGGGCCAGGATCATCTGAGAGTGGGGTGCTGCCTTCGGAGCTTTCGGAGTCTGCAAAGCAGAGGACCTCGGGGAGCCTGTTCCCAGTGCCTGTGTGTGCAGAGCTGCTAGAGGGCGAGAGCAGCTGAAGCAGAAGAGGCAACTTGGGAGTAAGGCTGGGAGGTGATTGCCCTTCCCATAAGGGATAAAAGTCAGTTGTCAATGATGAAGAGCGTTGCAGGAAGCAAAGTAGTTCAGTAATTTCTGAGTCCGTCTTGAAGCTCTGTACTCTAGCCCGTCGTTTGAAGGAACTGAAACAGGGCCAGCAACTCCTGCAGGAATATGTGAGTGAGTTCCGGCTGCTTAGCCAGGATTCGGCCTGGAATGAGACTACCCTTATGGATACGTTCCAGGATGGGTTGTCGGAGGAGTTGTAAGGAAAGCTGGTTTGGGTGGATACAAACGGGGGCCGTTTGTACTCAATGTCAGATCTGGAGTTGGCCACATTGCGGGACTTTTTGGACAAGAACTTCGCTCAGGGTTTTATCCGGCCCTCGTCATCGCCACTGTCTGCCCTGGTCCTGTTTGTGAAAAAGAAGACTGGTGACTTGAGGCTTTGTTGTGATTACAATAGATTAAACACCATCACGGTGTGCAATCGGTATCCTCTGCCCTTGATTCCTGAACTGATGGAGCGGCTCCAGGAGGCTACTGTGTTCACCAATTTGGACCTGTGCGGGACGTATAATTTGGTGTGGATCTGGCCCGGAGATGAGTGGAAGACGGCGTTCGGTACCAGGTATGGGCATCTTGAATACATGGTCATGCCATTTGGGTTGACCAATGCTCCCGCTGTCTTCCAACATTTTATGAACGACATTTTCTGGGACCTCTTAGATCAATTTGTCGTGGTTTACCTCGATGACATTTTGATCTATTCCAACTCGAGGGAGAGTCACCAGCCCCACCTGCTCCTGGTTCTGCAGTGGCTCTGGGAGAACCGCTTGTCTGCCAAGTTGGAGAAGTGCCAGTTCTTCCAGTCCACCATCGAGTTCCTGGGGCATTGCATCTCTCCTGATGGCATTTTGATGGAGCCGAGCAAGGTCGAGTCGCTGCTCAGTTGGCAACCTCCCAGGCAAGTGAAGGATGTCCAGCGACTCCTCGGGTTTGCCAACTATTATCAGACCTTCATCCCCGGCTTTGCTTCCCTGACCAGGCCCCTTGACTCCTTCAGAAAAAGGTCCCATTCCGGTGGAGTGCTCCTGAGCAACAGGTGTTCCAGGCCTTGAAGCAGGCCTTTATGAAAAAGCCTATCCTGAAACACGCCGATCCACACTGTCCATTCGTGGTGGAAGTGGATGCGTCCGATGTGGTGGCCGGAGCAATGCTACTCCAGGCTCATGCATCCGGCAGTACCCTCTTCCCTTACGCGTACTATTCAAGGAACTCAATTCTTCTGAGCACAATTATACCATCTGGGAGAAGGAGCTACTAGCCATTAAGGCGGTGTTAGAGGCCTGGAGGCATCATTTGGAGGGGGCACGATATCAAGTTAAAGTCCGGACAGATCACAAAAACTTGGAGTTTTTGAAGACCACCCGGAAACTGAATCAACACCAGATCTGGTGGTCCCTCTTCTTTGTCTTGTTTAATTTCCGTGTCACTTACATCCCGAGTGGTTGCAACCAAAGGGCAGATGCACACTCATGGAAACCCGAGTACTTGCGTCCTGAGGCTCAACTCCCGCTCCAGACAGTTCTGCCCATAGAGTCTTTCTCCGCAGTTCAGGAGCCAGTGGACCTACGGGCTCAAATACAAGAGGCGCAGTGGCACAATGCTTGGATGGATCAATGGAAGTAAGAGGTGGGACCCAACTCTCCATGGTCGTTCATCAAGAAACTCTTGCAGTATCACAACAGAGTCTATGTACTGGTGGGGCCGCTCCAGGGACTTGTCGCAATGCCACAATAATCCTGCGGCGGGGCACTTTGCCCTTTTCAAGATGTTGCATCTCATGTCTCAGACTTTCTGGCAGCCCCAACTCCGACACGACGTGCAGTCCTATCTCATGTCATGTGTGCGATGCCGGCAGGCCAAGTTGGCAACAGGGGCTCCCCCAGGACTGCTCCAGCCCTTGCTGACACCGGAGAGAACTTGGGGTGCCCTTTCAATAGATTTTTGATGGATTTGCCTCCATCTTCAGGATTTGCCATGGTGTTTGTGGTGGTTGACATGCTGATGAAGATGGCACATTTCTTTCCGTGTCGTGGCTTACCCACAGCTTGCGCCACCGCCCGCATATTTATTCAGCACATCTTCCGCGTGCATGGACTACCTGATCGGGTTGTTTCAGACCGAGGGGCTCAATTTACAGCCCAATTCTGGAAAGGGCTGATGACAGCTTTGGACATGAAAATCTGCCTGTCGTCAGCACATCATCCAGAAACCGACAGTGGGACTGAGAAAGTCATTGGGATCCTGGAGCAATACCTGCGCTGCTTTGCAAACCAGCAACAAGACAACTGGTCAGACTACTTGGCGGTAGCAGAGTTTGCATTTAACAACTCGCAGCATACCTCCACGTAAACCACCCCTTTCCTAGCCAATGTGAGCTATCATCCTCGGTTCTTTCCCCTGACACAACTCGACTTGCCGGTTCTGGAGGCGAACAACTATCTGTTTGAATTGCAGGCTGTTCACCAATTGGTGTGACGGTATCTGGAGGAAGCCAAAGAGGATTACAAACAAGTTGCAGACCGCTCTCAGCAGGTGACACCGCCATTGGCTGTGGGGGATTGGGTGTGGTTGTCCACCAGGCACCTTCCGTCAGACCGGCCGATAAAGAAGTTCAACCACCGGTACTTTGGCCCATTCCCTGTGGAGGCGGTTATCAACCAGATCACCTACCGCCTGACTTTGCCTCACTCGCTACGTGTGCATCCCGTCTTTCATAGATTCCTCCTGGTTCCCAAATGGCCAGCCTGTCCACTCCACCAACCTGATCCTCTCCTGCCAGCACCACGCAATGGAGAGAGACCACCTGAGTACGAGGTTGCCAGCATTCGGGACTCTCGGTGGCTGAAAGGGCGGTTCCAGTACCTCATTGAGTGGAAGGGTTATGGTCCAGAGGATTTCACATGGGAGAATGCAACTTCTGTCCTTGCCCCTGCTTTGGTGGATGCCTTTCACACACAATTCCCGTCACAGCCACATCTGGACCGTCAGACCCAGGGGAAGGGCCCTGCGGTGAGAGATAGTGTTGTGGTTCGCCGGCAGCTGGTGCGGATGGCAGAGGAATCAGACAGTGAGGACGAAAGGGAACCAGTCAGGGAGTCTGGTGAGGACTTGGATGAGGGTCCTGCATCCGATGCAGGGATGGGGCAGGACTATCTGAGAGTGGGGTGCTGCCTTCGGAGCTTTTGGAGTCTGGCAGCAGCAAAGCAGAGGACCCCGGGGAGCCTGTTCCCAGTGCATGTGTGCGCAGAGCTGCTAGAAGGTGACAGCAGCTGAAGCAGAAGGGGCGAATCGGGAGTAAGGCTGGGAGGTGATTGCCCCTCCCATAAGGGATAAAAATCAGCCCTCAATGATGAAGAGCTTTGCAGGAAGCAAAGCAGTTCAGTAATTTCCGAGTCCATCTTGAAGCTCTGTACTCTGGTCATTTTTTTCTGGGTTTTTGGGTTGGTTTATGTTAATCCTTAATTAGATGTCTGTTGGCAAGCATTGTACAGCACTGAGAAGCGTGCTCTTATCTGGAGGAACTGTGTATAATGGGTTTTGGCTGGGAATGCAAGTAATTCCCAGCATTGCATTAAAATGGGTTTTACTTTTAAATTCAGTTTGTGTTTTACTAAGTTTGACAAAGCCTGAGTCAGAACAAGTTATCTGCATTGCATGATGACATCTCCCTTTTTAAAAAAATCTGAGATTTTGTTGCTTTCATTCCCAAACTCTTGTTTAAGAATGAGATTATTCCTTTTTAAAAAAATAAGTTTTTTATTTTGTTTAAAATAGATGTAATTTATCTTTCATTTAACACTGTGTCATCTGGGTACAAATATTTTGTGCAATGACAGTTAAATTTTACAACCATATTCATTGCTTTGATATTAATTGTCTATTCTTACCTTATCTTATTGATATACATAATATTTCTATTACTATAACACTCCTTTTCTTAACGTGTTTAATTGTATTAACATATTTTCTATATTTCACTAGTCTATTAGCTATTTCTAGCCTTCATATTTTTCTCTAGCCATCAATAAAATAATTCCCGTATCTGGTAATATTCAGTTTGTTCCTTCTCTTTAATTGCAAGTGTTAATCTATTCATTTCTGCACATTCTAATATTTTTCTGAGTGAGTTTATTCCTGAAATGGAAACATGCTACTGAGAATGGAAACATACTGACGCTCTTTTAATGAAATTCAGAATATTGTTCTTAGTTATATTTTTTTTTCTGAGCAAATATTTATTGGAGGAACTTTTATGTTTGTTCAGTATTTGCACTGTTTTGTTTTACAGATGTTTGATCATAATAAGCAAGGTGATGAAGCCAATACTAGCTCAGCACAAGGTAAACCTCTTCTTCAGCAAGAAGAAACATGCAATATGAACTTCATCTGTTGAAATGAATTTTACTTTTTTGAAAGATAAATGAAACTTGGGAAGTAAGAATGTATTTCATTTTTTTTATTCAGGTATGGAAAGGAAAGTTAATGAAGATTCCTTATGGCAGGACAGTAATAGTAGGTAAGTTTAGTTTCATGTAGAATCAACAATCCCCAGAAGACTTGATGAAAAAAATTATGAGTAAAAAGTATAGAAAAATAAGTTTCATTTAGTAGAACCAGGAATGTTAAATCATTTTAGGTTAATCTGACAAGATGTTTATCATGTTTATGGTGATTTTAAAATCATTTTCATAGCAAATAGATGAATTGATTTTATTAATTAATTTGGTTATATCTTGTATTTTTGATGGAGGACAGTGTGGCTAGCAGATCAAAAGACTAAATATATTGTTGCATTTTTTGTTTTGTTTTCTCAGTTGAAAGGACAGGAGTTGTTGATTTAATCTGTTTCAGGTGAGCTAATTAGCATAAATGAGAATGGTTGCTCTTATTGATATAATTATTTTTGTTTGTAAGCATAACGAAAGGGGAATTATGAAGGATGAATTGTTCTGGAAATTTGCCTTTAGTAAAGTTTGTTTTCTCTAGAATACACATCTTACACTGGTATGAAATTTTGTTGGGTTGCATTTTAGAACTACTGCCTTGGTGATTGTGTCCTAGGAGATGTTGAATTATGGCTTAGTTATTTCTTTTTGTCTTGGTCCCCCACTTCAAAAATATTTGGAAATTAGTGAATGGTTTAAAAAAACATAGTAAAATGGTGACCTCTCCCACACACTTGTTTTATATGTGTGTCCTGCCTGTGGATTCTTCTGTAATCATGTATGTCAAACAGGAGCTGTAACAGCAAGTGTGTTCTGCTTGTCTTTCAGGCTTCTGGTTGTGTTAGTAAGTTTCCTCTTCCTGTATGCTTTTTGAGGTGGACCATTGTCTAGCATAGGTAAACAATTTGAATAGTTGTCATAATCACTCCTTGTACTTTTCATAATGATGAAGATAATAAGGTACGGAGTTTTTACTGGAAACTCAGGACAATAAAATGGCAGGGCTGAGTCTAAAGTGATGATGAAGGAAGTGTTGGTCAAAGCTAAACAAATGTAAGTTAGAAGTCTTGGTTTTGAGTATGACGAAGACATTTTATTTTCCCACTATCACTGCATTTTCAGAGTAATGCAGCAGAAGTATTCTCTTTTTAAAAGTCTGTTAACAGGAAAATCAATTTCAGATTACTCAGTTGTCCACTGTGAGCTTTCTGTGAAATATTAGGGATAAAATCAGTTCCATTTGCTTTAACATGGATTCATTTGCTGTAGTGCACAAATGTATGTATGAAATCTATTTGACCATTCCTTATGGAAAAGTTTCTGTTTATACTGTTTGAAGATATAAATAAGATTCTTTGTAGCACAAGACTAATTAGAATGCATATTTGTCTTTTCTGGGTGATTAAGACAGTTAGAGGAGATCTTGTTAGATTTTGCAGCCGAAATTCAAATCCAGAAAATACACACAAAGGACTAATTCAGCAGGATTCATTAACTTCTTTATATACATAATAACATTTGAAGTAAAGTTTACAATACCAGTAGTTTCTTCCACTGTGATAAAGGTTACAAGCAAAAACACAAGCAACAGCTCAGAGCAGAGATCAGTTTCAGTTTAGAGCTGAGAGCACAGAGCTAAGCCACGCCCAGATTCCTTCCTCAGCCCCCAATTCAGCTTCCATTCGCTGATCTTGTTAACCATATCTCTGCCAGTTCATGAATATTCTGACACTCCTCCCTTCATGACCAGAAGAGACATAAATCCAATTAACTTAATATGCTTCCCATGGTGCATGCCACCCAATGGCTTGGTCATTGGCTTGGTCATTATGTCAGCTAGATTGTCTTCTGATACACAGTGAAGCAAGCTAATCAATTTATCTTTGATGGCTTCTCTTACATTACAATATTTAATGTTCACATGCTTGCTTCTATTTTTTGCTGTCATCTGTTGCAATTTTATTTTTATTTTTTTAAACAAGTTTTATTTCAGTTTTCCACATTTTAAAAATGTCTCTTTTTAGTGAACAGCATGATTACAGGTTCATCTTTACATACAAATATGACCGTAATTACATATTCAGTTTTTATATTCAACTTCTTATCCTAACAATGCTTTTATACATTTTCTACTTTATTATATTATTCCAAATGCTTGCCTCATTATTTAATTCACCTATATTTCACATATCTTCACAGTTATTATACTTTAATACTTTTAACTGTCATATTTGCATATTTCATCACATATTCTTATTACATCCATTCATAAAATCTAATTTAATACAATCATTCTATAAAATTAGTTTCCCCCTTAAATTACCAATTTTAAATGTGCCACCTCTAAAATTTATATATTCACTAATTATCTCCCCTTTTAATCTCAATGAATATTTAACCTTTATTACCTAGAAAGTTAAAATTAATAATCCTTTTAAAACTACATAACAAATATAAATCAGATTCTGCATGGTTTTTCCCCTTCTTAAATTCATAATTTACAATTTCAATATTCATAACTTTAAGTATATTTAAACTACCCCTCCTCACCTTGCAGAATCCCCTTTTAAAATATTAATTAGCCATTGTAGCATTCTAAATAAACAATTCCTTTTTATTTTTTTACAATTCCCATATTTCTTTGTTTCCAAATCCTGCTTCTTATCCCATCTTTTCCCTTTCATTCTCCCCCTTTTTCTGCCACTCCAGTTTTTATCCCCCTCCTTATTTATAGCTTCCTTCCACCCTTCAATTTTCTGCTGTTTCTGTTTACCTTTTTTAATTTTACAAATATTCCCTTTTTTATTTAACTTCTTACGTCTCATATTTTTATTTCCCACTCTTCTCCTCCTTCTTTTCAGAGTTCTTTGTTCCCGATGATAGTTAAAAATGCCCTCTTCTGTAGTCAACTCCATCTCCTCCTTCCATCTTTTGTCTTTGTTGTCTTTGTTGTTCATATTCTAAGATCTCGTTTTCCAAGAATTTTAAAGTATAAACCAGCGATTCACCTCATTCTTGTAATACTTCTTTCATGTTTCTGAGTTCCATTTTTAATTCCAGAAGAGATATCGCCATTTTACACATTTTTATCTAGTAATTTAATCCAAACAGTGTCTATGAGGTTAGTTTCCAACAGTCAGCTTTTGTTTTATTCCTCTCAAATTTTAAATTCATAACTAGTCCAAACCCAAGTCCAGCCAAAATCAACTATTAATCCCAGGGCAGGATCTTCCTGCTTTTCTCTTTGTTTCAAAGTTCTAATTTTTCAAAGATCTTGTTATATTGTATCAATGTACCTTAAGATTTTTTAGAAGCAGAATCTTTTAGTAACAAAACAAATTAACTTTAACCATTAGATGGCACTCTTTATCATAACAAATCTTCACCCCCTTTTTTCCCCCGTCTGTTTGGGGCTTTTTAAACCACAGTTTCCCAAAAAAATCAAATCCAATTAATCCAAATTAGTTAAATAATTTCTTCTTCCAGCTTCTACCTTTTCCGGTTCGAAGCCCCACCGCTGTCAAAAAACAATTCACACCCTTTTTTCCCCTTCCTTTCTCTTCGCTGCTTAAAGTCCATTTTAAAAAAGTCTTAAAAATTAATCCTGGGGTACCTTTCATTTAATTATAACGTCCCATTTCTTCTGCTGTCCACTCCTTCCTCTCTCCTGCACAATCTTATTCCAGCTTACTCTTCCCCTTCAGGGTGGCCATTTTAGACCACCGCTTCAGACATCTTCGGGAGGGAGCTTTGCCAAGCCAGGGAGGGGGTTTGCGACCCCCTCTACCCAGATGATGGTCTCCCCTTCCTCCGTCACCCCTATGAGGCAGCTAGCCGATCGGGGTCTCAGACGAAGAAGCACGGACCAAAGCCATGGACAATCATGGTCAGTATTCTGTCTTTGGGGAAGTCCAAAACCGGAAGCCCTCCAAAGTTAGAGGCATTTTCCCCTGAAGCCAACAGTGGCCTGATGCTGTATGAACAATTGACCATATGGAAGTGGGATCAGCCTGGCACCTCTTGCTCACTCCTGGGCTTTCTCCTCTGGTCCTTGGGCACTCTCATTCCAGGGACACTGGCTTTGGGGAACTAAAAAGCTGACAGTTTCCAACTGAACTTACCTGCTCTAGCCATCTCCTCCCCAAGTCCATGGACCCTGCTGTTTAGGCAACTTAGGCAATGTGGATCCAACTCAGTGGTGTATTACCACGTGCTTAGGGCACCAGGCCCAAAAGGGGCACCACAAAAACTTTTATGTAGCCTAAGCTTGGCTTTGTTTGTACAGTATATACAAAGGAGGGGGGCATCAGGGCTTGTCAGTGCTTAGGGCAACAGTGAGCCTTAATCCGCCATTGATCCAACTGTTTGATTGCCTAGAATTTTTGATATGGGCAGCATATAAATTTAATGAAGAAACAAACCAATAAAACTTTAATGATCAGATGGTGGGTAAACTTCAGAACAAGCCCATGCAATAGGGATAATCACCAGAGGTGGTATTCAGCAGGTTCT
>AZIM01002181.1:3581-20602 GCA_000516915.1 Ophiophagus hannah
AAATAAATAAATAAATAAATAAATATGTGCATGCAATGTCTTCAAAGATGTGGGAAATGGAGTGGAAGTTTGTGTTATAGTGGCATGATGTTGATTTAAATAATTCCCCTCCCTGTGGATGTTTATGTGATTGTAGGCAATGAACACAAAACAGCTAGAGATTTATATGCTAGAGATGAACTAGAGTTTCCCCAAAATCTGCCATGAATTCTGTACCTCTATCAGAAATGAAATGATAATGCAACTCATGATTTCAGAAAACCCCTGACTAAATAGATCAGCCATTTCAGGAGAGGAGGGTATGTCTGTAATTAAATCGCTGCAATTAAATCTTTTCATAGAAAAAACATGCCATTATCCATGTCCAAATGTACATGTAATTTTCTGTCCACAACTGAAACACCTATGCCCTCACTACAATAATTCATTTGGCATTTGACAGAAATGCATTAAAAACCCAAGGATTAACACATATTTTTCCCTGGTAATTTTTTTTATGAATTTACTTCTCGTGCTGCATTCCTCTTTTCTTCGCACTGCTTTTATTGTATTCAGCAACCAGTCAACTTCCTATTAAGTCAATGTTCCCTCATTTTCCCTGTACACTTTATCATAAGCTAACAAATGTACAATAAAATTTCTTTCTTGTATTCAAATGTTTTTCAGTGACCCTCTGAGGAATCAAATATTCTACACTCTTTCCTTAGCAGAAAAACACACGGCACTTCCCAAATTTTGATCATTGTCATTTCTTGTGCCTTTTTGATCAGAATCCTGCCAAACATCTTCCCAAGCACATGTAACAATCTAATCCCCATGTAATTTTTGTATTCATCTGTGCTTTTTCCCTTTGAATAGGAGAACAGTGACAACATTCTTTCAATCATCAGGCACAGATTGATCCCTCACACACATGTTAACCAAGTCATACAGCCACTGCCTGAGCAAACCATATCCATATTTTAGCATTTGACAAATTACCATCTACATCTGCAGGCTTACATATGTCCAAATTTTCACATCCTTTATGATTTGCTTTTCACCCCCTCCATCAACACTAACATTTGTAGCATTTGTTTCAATTCCATCCTTTGACGTTTCATTACCATCTTCATATAAATCTCCAAAGGACTCCTTTCAGCTTTTCTTCAGTTTCATTCCAAATAATTTCATCACTTTTAGTTTAATTCATCTTGCTTAAGATTCCTTGTTTAGCTCTTCAGCAACTTCCAAAGCATTTTTATTTCTGTCAAAATTTTTCTGCCTTTTTTCTGCCTTTTAATTTTAACCGTTCTTTGTTTTCCTTAAATACGTTTTTGTAATGATCTTGTTCTCTGTATAATACTATGCAATATTTTTAGTCATTATTTGCAGCAATCATTCTCTTATATGCATTTTTTCTTCTCCACATCCTCTTCCATATAATTCCACCAAACATTCTTTTTCATCCTGAGGCACTCCATCACTGGAGGTTTTTAAGAAGAAATTAGACAGTCACTTAGCTGAAATGGTATAGGTTCTCCTGCTTGAGCAGGGGCTGGACTAGAAGATCTCAAAGGTCGCTTCCAGCCCATTCTATTCTATGCATCTTTCTCATTACACTTCTGCAGGTAGTGCCGGGTTACTTACTTATGAGGGACTAGAATTTTGGTTGCTAAGTGATACAGTTATTAAGTGAGTCATTGTGTTAGTGGACCAGATTTTACCACTATTTTTACTGTGGTTGTGAAGCAAATCACTTAGCTAATTAAAGTTCAATTCAATCCAATAAATTGTCAGAAGCTGACTGGGAAGGTGCTATGGACCTAACTTTGAGGACAGGTTGTAAGTCACTTTTTCAAAGGCTGTCCTAAATTGAGCCATTGTTAAATGAACAGTTGTAAGTTGAGGACCACCTGAATAGCATTTTGTTCCCAGTAGCTTCTACATCTTCTTTATTTATGTTTATTTTTTATTCTACTCTGTATTATGTTGAGAGATTGGTCTATCTTTTGATACTTTTCATTCAAGACTCCCGTTTCTTGCAATAGCTCTGTTTGCAATCCAGTATCATTCATTTTTTAAAAGCAATTCTCTTCCCAAGATCCACTCTTGCAAGTTTAACAAAATGGTATACTCCACATTCAGAAACTTTATGGCCCCTGTTTTTTTCCTCACCAATTCTCTTAGTCTTCAACCATAAATCAATCAATCATGCTTTTAGATTTATATTCCTTTGCCATATATGTATTAACAGATTTATGCTTCTATTTGAAAATTACAAACCATTTCCTAAGCAAATTGTCCCAATCATCATTTGTATTCATTCTTAGTTCTCCAAATAGCCCAATTTGCACTCTCTTTCTCATTCCCGTCTATTATAGGGGAATTTCATATAACAGAATCATTTTTTCTCTTAATTTCTCAGAAATCATTTTTTTCCTCGACTTCATTCAAAATATTGAAGAGGTTTCCTCAAAACTAATTTTTGGATCTTCCATTATCATCACTACTCATTAACAACATACAATTGTCATCAAACTCTGAATTCCTAATCTGATACTGAAACTGATATTTCTGTCTTTTTCATGACATGTATTAATTTAATGTTCTTTACCATTTACTGTTTTTACATTTCAAATCACAATCTTCCATATACTATGATTATCACCAGATAGATTCATAGAATTTTATTTCCAGAACCATTATAGCCTTGGACAATCAAGGTTTCACATAATATTGTTTAATACTACAGAGAAGATATAAGTTCCCTGTTAACTGTAACTCAGTTAAGTTCTGCTCAGCTGGAATTTCTACTAAAAGTCTTGGGATCTGATATAGAGGTCTATATGATATAGAGCATTTATAGAGTTAATCACTAATTTTCCTTTGTAACGTGCTTATGTACAGTTTTTGGCCCCTGGCCTCTAATAAAGTAGGTAAAATAGTATTGTTTATGTATGTTTTTCTCATCCAATCTGATTAATTTTATCTTGTTTTGACCTGAATTTGATTTACTTCTTTTTTAAAAAACAAAGTTCCATGGTCAATGTGTTTTATATTTTTTGTAAGTTACTTTGATATGTTCTATTTTCAGTCCTTGGCTATCCAAAAATACTGCTAATAGTGTGGATGTTTATAGGTTAGGCCACTCTAATATTACAGGCATTGTCATCATTCTGATTCATACCTTTCTCCATTTTGTCATAGATTTAAGTATACAGTTGATTTAACCACTTCTTCTTTCTAATTTTTAAGGTCTTGAGAGAGGGTTAACAAAGGCTTTGAAGAAACTGGATGACTATCTGAGAAATCCTTTGCCTGACGAGATAGACACAAGCAACACTGAAGAGGAAAGAGTGTCAAAACGCAAGTTTCTTGATGGGGAGGAGCTGACCCTTGCAGACTGTAATCTCCTGCCCAAGCTTCATGTTGCCAAGGTGAAATGCTCTCATATCCATGATAGACTTGAAATTCAAATACCAGCAGTAGTTGGTTGCTACTAAGATCCATTTTTACTATGTTTCCCACTTCTGCTAGGAGACAGAAGTTCAGAATAAACTTACATAGATAAATAGGTTTCCTTTGAATGAGTTGAAGAGCCTGTAAACATATAGCAACTTCATTCATCAAGGTACTACCCAAACATACTGAAGTAAGACTGATGAAACCAGGTGTATAACTCTTAGTCTTGCTTAAGATTTTCAAACAACAATAATAGATCTCTAATTGGCTCCAATACCGCCTGCCAATCTACTCAAATCTTACTCAAGTAGTCTTTTTTTAATTTAAGCTTGACTTAAAGGGGACTTGACTTCTAAACTGCATGTGAGTCAGTAGTGTGATATACCTGAAAAAATTTAGGTTTCACACCGTAGGAAATAAATTTGGTACTTCAGTATTTGAAGTGGCCCTGTAATATTTAAGGTGGTCAGAGTCTACTTCAAATATTGTAAGTGTTTTGGCTCCTATTCTTTAAAAAGTACCAGTAAATTTGCAACAAGTTCAGGGAAATAGGAAAAGGATAGTTTTTCATCTTAAATCTTTATTATAGTCTTAAAATCAGAATGGTCAGACAGAAGAATTACAAGTAAGCTTTGTACTCTTTCATGGGACATTTCTTCATCCCTAATATGGAAAATATGGCTAAGAACAGGATGATCATTGGACTAGAAGCGAAATCCTATGAAGAGAAAATGAAAGAACTGGTATGTTTAGTTTTGAGAATAGAATATTATGTGGGAATAGAACACCATTCTTCAAGTAATGGAAGGGTGTAGCAAACATTTTCTGACAGCAAGAGCAATTAATAATAGAACTAATTACTCAGAGAGGCAGGGGGCTCCCTTTCAATACATGTACTGAAACAGATATAACAGACAGTCATTTGTTACAGATGCTTTAATTTGAATCCTTGCACAAGAATAGACGATGTCTTAAGTGGCCCCTTCCACCTCTATCATTCTACATCCCTTCTGACACATCCTGGAAAGTATTGGTTTCATAATTCATATAGCTTCAGAAGTTAAGTGTCTTTTCCCAAGTTAGATATATTTTTACATGAGACTAAAATAACCTTTCCAGGATGTACAAATTTGAAAAATCTCTGAACACCTTTCTTTACAGGAGTTTATGGCAGATTCTAGACTAAAACAGAAAGTCATGTCAAACATTCTGGCATAGCTAAAGGAGGCTTCCTCAACTAGCTGTCCTCCAGATGTGTGAACACCAATGCCAATAATTTCTCAGCCAGCATGACCTTGTTGAGGATTCTGTAACTTGAAGTCAACACATCTGGAAGAAGTCAAATTTGGGGGAGGCTTGGCTTCATGCTGGCCAAAGGTCACATTTAGGCTTTTTTCAGTGAATGATAAGTCAATGGTTCCAAAGCATCCTATGGGTGAAGCATTTTCTTTCTGAAATTTGGGAGAGAGAAAAAAAAGATGAGTGAATGAAGACATAAAAGTTACTGTAAAAATTATGCATTTTCCCACATGTTAGACAGTAGTGGCAGATGGAGGCATGTCAAAGAAAACAGGATGCACAATAATTGGCAAAACCTGTTTACTTTAAATTATACAGGACCATGGTTATCATTTTGCTGTCATAATATACATGTTTTAAAAAAATTTATAGTGTAAAGACGTAAATAGGGCAGAAGATACTTCAGATTCTGTAAAAGGCATCTAATTAACATTGGTCTTTGACAAATAAATTCAGCACAGACACCTCCTCATGCTGTTCAGGAAGATAAATTATGTAAAGTAAACCAATCTATCTAAATGTATTTTCTAATTGTTGAGGTTTCCATAAAGCTAATTATATATACCAGAGACAATTAATACTATTATCATTTAGTTAATTTGATTTGAAACTATTGGTTAAGATTCCTGAAGGCTTACTGGCTTCTATTGGCAGAATTAGGCACATACTTATCTCTCTCCTGATTTAGTTCTTTTCTGTCAAAATGAATACATCATGTCTACAGTTAGTCTTACAGTTTCTTACTTATTGTACTGTTAGTGTTTCATCTAAGTAGTGAAAGCATTGCTGTGCCACAAGTCCTGCTGTGCCACAAGTCCTGCACACAAGTCTGCTGTGCCACCAGTCCTGCACACCTCATGTGCAAGCATGAGGTGCATGTTTTCTATTTCCCCTTTTTGGGTATATGTGTGTCTTTCTGCTAGTGTTGATATCTGGAGACTGCTTGGATGAATCCTCATAGTTTTCTAGGCAATATTTCTTGAAGTAGATTGCCATTGTCTCCTGCCTTGGGCTGAGAGAGAGCAACAATCCAAAGTCATCTAGCTGGGTGGATATCTAATGCAGAGGTAGAATTCACAATTTTTCATTTTCTAGTCTGATTTCTTAAGCATCACAACAAACTGGCTTTCATTCTTTATCTATAAATAGTATGTATGTATGTATGTGTATTTTTATAGCTGCCCATCTCTCTTAAGTTATTCTGGGCAGCTTATAACAATCTAACAAAAAACAAGTTAAAACCCAAGATATAAACATATAAAACCATCAGTAACAACTTTAAACAAAAATAAGCATATTCCATGACAAAAAAAATATCCTTGTGTCAGGCTCAGCAATGCCATTGTAAAATGTTATTTCCTTTCTTTTGTGTCTAATAAAATCAATAATATTTATAAGTCCTAAAAGCCTCCATTTTCATTTTAGATTGTAACAAAGAAATATCGAAATTATGAATTCCCAGCAGAAATGACAAGACTATGGCAATATCTGAACAATGCTTATGCTCGGGATGAATTCATCAACACTTGTGCTGCAGACAAAGAGATTGAAATAGCTTATGCAGAAGTAGCTAAGAAGTAGCTTTGCAAATCTTAATCAGAATCAGCAAGATCCATTTCTCCAGAGAATTCCTGTTTTATAGATGCTTCTCCATGAAGGCCTTCAAATATATATGTATGGAAGTTGGATAACTTTGACAAAATTGATCACTTTTCTGGATGCATCTTGATCAATATTTCACTGATGAAATACTGGGTGAAGACAATGTGGAATAGAGAAAGCACAACTCCAAATTATTATGTTTTATAATTTATGATTTGGCGGGAGTACTTGGAGATGGGGGGAACCTTCCCTTTTCCTACAGAAAATGTAGGACAGGAGAAAACATTTCTGAAATCTTTACCAATAAACTGGAACAAATGTTATATGGTCCACTGATATCATTTGGCTTCATTCATATACTTGGGTAAAAATTGAAAGGTAAATATAAAATATAATTTTGCCTTATTTCTAATTATGATCTATCTGAAAATACTGTATGCTGCAATTAGGGTTGGGAAGTTTAAATTTGGAGGGAAAATACGGATGACAGTAAGAAAATGTATCTTAAGCAGAGTGTTGCTTTAGGACTATTTAGCATAATTTAAGGCCTTCCAAAACCTATTCCATCCACTCAGATAGCAGGTCCTAAAGCTCAATGGAAGCTTTTAAATCTTAAATATAATGGGAATCATAACCCAAGTGTATCTAATGTGGTTCAGGCTGCTCATCCTTACAGGTTTAAAAGAAAGGCTGGAAGTCCTATTTGGAAGTAGAATTTTACTACCTAGGTTTGGGTAAAAGTAAGAAAATGCCACTGACCAAACCTGAGTGAATATTAAAAAATAGAGAGGTTCGTGCATCTCATTTTCTCCTATGCAGAAGATGGAAGCATTGAAACAGTGATTTAAAAAATTATGTGTCTTTATGACTGGGGGTGGGGAAGGCAGGTATAAGAAGGAGTGATATAGGAACAGGGATCTAGATAATCTTAAAATCTCACTAATGTTCTGAACTTTATTATTTTGTGATACATGCAGTCTTTGCAGAAAAAATTGTGTTTTAAGACAATGACTGCTTTGTTCTGTCAATTGCTCACCACTGTATTTTCTTGTAACGAAATGTAGAGGTTGAGTTCATATTCTTTTGGCACTTGCAAGAAAAAAAATTGAATATGATATAGCAGGACTGCCAACTAAGTTGGACAACATCCAGTTGCACTCTTTTAACTTCAATAAAGGAGACATTCAAATTTTCTATTATTTTCTTTAAGCCATAAAAACAAAGGAAGATTTTTGTTTGTAAAATCTTTATTTGAGACCAGGCTCAAATAAAGTGAAGTGAAGTGGTATAGAAAACTAGGAACCTGATCTTAAATCTCAAGGAGCATTCTGGGGCTCACAACCCACAACTCTCAAAAAGTGATGCCTCCTGAGGGTGTTTCAATATGGAGGACTCTGTGGACTAGCAGCGAAACATAATATATAGCTACTTCAGCTTGTCTTGCTTAAGTGATATTTCTGTGGAAAGCAAAAATAAGATAGAGACTACAAAAAGTAGTGTGAGTGGGAAAGGTATAATAAGGACCTGATGGTGACATCCATAAATTCTATTAAGTCAGGGAGCTGCCACAGTAAAAGTTTTTCCTTGAAACATATAAGAATTCAAAAATATTTTTCTTTTAAAAGTAGCTGCAGAAATAACCCTGCAGCTATGTTCAGAATGTAAGCAATCTAAGACAATACAGATTCCATCAGCCTCTCCATGCGCTCTGATGCAATTCTCACATACCTACCATTGATTGCAATGAACTTCCACTGGAATCCACAGTAATCTAAAATGAGCTGGAATCCAAAATCTTGGCTGCAAAAAATAAAACTCTGCTGTATCCTTTGTTTATATCCAGCATTTGTTTTCATTGAACTTTGTAATGCCTCTTTTGAAAGTCCATAAACTCTCCAGTTTTCCTTCTGAATGGACAAATTAAAGACAGGTTAGACTAGAAAGCAATGGTTCCTGATTTTAAAACATTGCTGAGAAATCAGCTGGCTCAGAAAATGCAAGTAATAGCCAGAAAAGTCTAGTGAGATCACAAAAATCTATTCGCATAAAAGAGAAGAGAAAGCAGGCTGGAATTATTTCTACTTTAAATATATGAAACATTTTCCAAATCAGGATTCAAAAACAGATGATTCTATATATAATAAGCATGGCCTGTTTTTATGTAAAGATGACTGATATTGATATTTCTCTCTTTTTTTTTAATGTTAGCCTTCACTTCTAAAACTGTTGACCAGTTAGGCTATTGCGAATAAACTTAGAGCTAATGGCTCAATATTTGTAACATCAAGTGAAGACTTGTATGTATGAAATGAGACAACACAAATTAATTTGCATAGTTATAATTCTCATTTCCCTTGTTATCAAGAAAATTCAGTCCAAAAAGTTCACATTTCTCCATGTACGATCAAATGATAAGGAATCAATTATATTAATGTGTGAATCAGCTCCCCTTTGAATGGAATTAAAACTGATTCTTTGCTTCAACACTAAAAGCTGAAAAAACAACAGAGAAGAGAGGATTAAAATGTAATGTCAGTGCCATTGATTATTGATTCCTGAGTATTTCACAACCTTTGAGTGTAGAGAATTTCTCTGGCCCCCTCTTTGTCTATTATTCTGCCTGTTGATTTAAAATATTGCTAATCTCAGATAACTTCCTTCTTCCCCAAATTCTGATAGCGTATAGTTAGCTCTGTACTAAGCTTTGCCTCTTCCTATCATGCAATAAATAACCCTGTGTTATAGTAATAACTTGTTTTACTCATTCTTGCTATCAGTCTCAGGAACTCTCATACAAGACACAAAAACTTCCTTCCAATAGGGAGTCTGTATTTCCTCCTGTCTCTGAAGTTCTCTTTGAAGACCCTTTAGTTCTTTGGAGGGCAATCCTCAAAAATGACTCTCAGGCAGAAAGGAGAGTTACTTTCACTCACAGAGTCCTTGGCTAAATTAGAAGCTGGGGAACTTATGTCCCTTTTTTCCCCCAGATGTTATTGGACTCCCAACTTCACATTCACTAACATAGGTAAGAATTGCAGGTGTCATGCTATGTTCTAAGGGTCAGAAGTTCCTCAACTTCATTCTAAGGCTTTCTGGGAAGGGAAAAAAGCTCTTTTAGCCTTGGAAGGAATGCTTATTATCTTAGCTATAATTTAGAAATGTTCTTCATCACTTCTTGGAAACAGCTGAACTTAATAGCTTTGCCTTGACATTTATCATACAATTGGCTGCTGATACAAGGAATTCTGAAATCTGTAAAACATCTGATAATCTTTTTACTTTTTACTTTACATACGACTTCCTTGTTCTCTATCAGAAATCTAAATATATCATGTAGTGAAGTGGCCCAAAAGATTTCTACCAAATCCTCAAATTCTCTTACTTCCTAGCTATTATTCGCCTCTTCCTCCGATGTCAAAGCTTTCTTCCTTGATACATAAGTTATTGTCCACCTGGTTCTCTTTATTTAGCTATTTCCCCAGATTTATCCGCTGAGCAAGAAATGTTAATATTCCTGAAAATTGACTGCTTCACTATCTCATCTCATCCCTGCATCAAATGTATTGGAATGAGGAGAACAACTATGTATTGTAGTTTCACAAGTTTAGCATGAAGAACATGGAACTGCTAGATATATAGTTGCTGAGGAAGCATGCACATACTAAAAAGTGTGAATATTATTCCTTTGGCAGAACAAGGTGAGACAAATGAAACGATAATTGATAGTTGAGAGGAGTGCTTTTTTTTTTTTACTTTTAATAGCAAGTATGTTACAATCATCCTGTTCCAAAAACTAAAGGCCCAATGTACGTTATGTTGTTTTAGAGAAGGCTAAGATCCTAATTTTATATACTAAGACAGAACTGGCTGTAGTATATACTGTATTTAGTAAACAGATACTGCAATGCCATCCCTACAATTAAGGAAACCATGGCTTCTGTAATTCAAATACTGAATACTATAGTTTTTTAGTGCTTTGATTTGAGATCTGATAAAAAATAAGGTAACATGCTAATACCCTGTATACTATTTTCATATTTTTCTCCTTTATTAAAGCAAGCTATTAAAATATGAATTTATGCTAATTTTATGAGGAACCAGCTTTCTTGAAAATAGCCACCTAATTCATTATACTCTGAAGGCTTAGATAGTAATTGAGGAAATCTACATATTTCTAGCACGTGTATATTTTCAGCTTCTGATTGACATCAAACAGAACTAGAGGTTCTTGTTTCCTTTTCCTTTTCTTTCTTTTCCTTTCCATTGTAAATGTGAAGTAGTATGTGTTAATCCTGCTGAAGATTGTTTATCTATATTGGCAAAGTAAGATTGTTGAAAAGAATCTAAATGGTGAGACAGACAGTATAGATTAACAATAACTTTGTTCATAAATTTCTCACAAGATGTAAAGAAAGATGCAGATCAGAGGGGAAAGTAGCCAACAATATGGATTTAATCACTGATGTTTCAGAAAATGCAGACCAAATGTCTGTAAAAATGTCAATTGTAGCCAAACATTTCTTAGATATTTGTTTCAAAGACACCAGAACTTCACACAGTATTTCATCCCTAACTGGGATCCACATTGATCCCTGTTTTTGTATTAGTTTAAAAACTGCTAGTGGACACCTTTTTCTGATGGAGTACTTGAGCTGTTGAGGATATCTAAAAAGCCGGGCCATAACATTTTAAGGAATTTGAAACAAGTTCTATGGTAAACACCTTTTGCAAGGGTTTCTGTAGGGTAGCTGTAGCCCATCACAGTAACAACAATAAAAAGACATGTTGGTGTCTTAAAGATTAACAGATGTGTTATAACATATGTTTTTTGTGGACTACAGTCCACTTCAGATGCATCTGGAAAAGTGAACTACAGTCCATGAAAACTTTAGTATAATAAATCTGTTGATTTTTAGGGTGGCATAAGACTATTTGATTTTTTTAAGGATGTTGAATTCCTGAAAGTATGCAGTCTCAAGATTGGAAGAGCTTTCTAATGATTTGCATTTTTCTTATATTGTATTTCTTATATTATAATCCATGAAGCTATATTTACTTTTTGACTCTGTAACTCCAATTTCCAACTTCCTTCTAATGGCTTAATACAATATTTGGATATAGCCAATGTAACTTGTTTCTGAGTAAACACATTTAGGAATGAATTTTATGATATATGTTATGTATGTCTACTAAAAAGTAGAATCTAACTAGTTCATTGGGGCTTACTGTCAGATAACATTTGGAGGATTATGGTCTCACACTTTCCAATTATCATAAGACTATTAGGATTCCTGTCATTCTCTGTTAATTGTGAAGAAAAACAGTTTAAAAACTATGAAGGCTCCACCTGAGCCACAAACTGGTTCTTTTCCACAATTTGAGATTCTCAATAGTTGTGATATCATTCATTGAGTTGACATTAAATTAGTTTGCATCAATAATTTACTCTCATTCAATAAATTCTTCTGTGAGAATATGGTCCTCTAAAAATGTAAGAAATACATTTCTCATACAGCCTCAATTTTAAATCTTCTTGAATAATATTTGCATCAACAAGATTATGTGTTTTATAAATCATTTCAAGAGATATTCAGTGAATCCAAATACTTGAAATCTTTGATAACAATGATTACAATGAATCATCCAGAATTGGAAGATGTAGTCGAAAGTTAAATATGAATCCATAGGTGAAGGAAAGAGCTGTATGTACAAGAAGAATATTACTAATGTTAGATTTTTCACTTTCAAACTATGCTGTAACAACAAAAGGTCATAATAGATATGCTAAAAATTGTTAATCAAAGTCAGTAATTAATAATTACATAAATAATATAGCAAAATCTTGCATAAAGCAGAATGATACTGGTCTCTATTAATTTTCCTGATCACAGATCCCTTATCAAAATATGATTTGAAAAATAAAGTATGATTAGAGGAGAACTTACCATCAGCAAGGAAAAGTAACCAGTTTTCTATAAAAAGAAGTTTCTTTGTCCACCACAAATGAGACTAGCTCTGATGGGGTTTCATTCTTAGAAAAAATAGATATATTTGAAGCTTCATGTCTGACTCAGCAAGAAACTGTTGTTCCAGAAAGCCTGAGTTTTATTTTAGAATTTTTTTGCTAATTTTGGAAGGATAGTCATACAAGATACTTATGAGCTAAGAGTTGTTTTGTAGATCATATGTTATGGAAAGGCTTTAGTAAAATGAACAACCCAAACCACATTATAGAGAAACTTGTTTGTAAGTAGCAGGATACATATTTTTACATATTATAATTAATATGCTATTAAATATATTACATATTACATGTAATTTAGGGCACTTTAAAAACTTAATATGAGTATTGTATTAGGTTTTGTGTACATTTTAAGAAAGAAACCTACCCCATTCACAAATTATATTATCTATAGCATTCAGCATGGGAGAGATTTGGATTATTCTCTACTTCCTGCGGGCCCCTACCTTTTGGGCACCAGGGACCAGTTCCATGGAGAGACGCTTTTCTGTGGACTGGAGGGGTGTGTGTTTGCACATGCTGCTTGTATCCTGCTTGTGTGGCCAGGTTTCTGGAATGCCATGGACTGGTGCCGGTCTGTGGACTGGGGGTTGTGGACCTCTGCTCTACTTCACATATCTCCACAAACAACATGAAAAAAGATTAATGGCTGTAAAACAAAATATATGATAGATAGAAGACAAAACCAATGTATTGTGATTGGTAAATATTTGGAGGGGAGGGAAACTCCCTTATTAATGTGAAGCAAAATAGAATATATTTTGTTCAGGAAGTGGCCATTTCTGTCCATTTTGTGAAAAAAGGGGAGAATAACTTTTATAACATGATTTTCCTACCTCGGGGTATGAAATATGAATAATCCTAGAATATCTTAGATATCTTCTTAGAGATTACACAATTAACATGGTTTTATTCATTTCTCGTCTTAAATTCAGAGGTGGTATTCAGCAGGTTCTGACCAGTTCTGGAGAACTGAGCGGAAATATTGAGTAGTTCGGAGGATCGGCAAATCCCACCTCTGACTGGAGATTTTACAGTATCCTTCCCCTGCAACGCCCACCAAGCCATGCCCACNAGAGAATCGGCAAATCCTACCTCTGACTGGAGATTTTACAGTATCCTTCCCCTGCAACGCCCACCAAGCCATGCCCACAGAACCGGTAGTAAAAAAATTTGAGTCCCACCACTGCTTAAATTGATATTCTAGTTTCAAAATATGGGGATGGTTGGCTTTTAAGTGCTTGGCAAACTTTGAACAATGGTAAAAATTATTAAATATACTTTTGGGACAATAATTACTTCATTTTACTTGTACACTTTTTGTGTGTGTGCTAGAACAAAACTAAGCTATATGGAGGAATTGGTCAAGAAATGTTAAATGTTGTTTAATAGATATTCTAGCTTGAAAAAATGTCATTTCAGTGTAATATATCTGACATTCTTTTATACTAATGGAAAAAATAATTGTGAGCATACTCAAAATTAGAAATTTTCAATCCTATTTTCAGAGATTCTGGACTTTTAGAAATACAATTTACTAATCTAATTTTCTCTCATAATAGCCACTTAAGCATAGGAGTATTTGTTGTTGTTGTTAATTTGGAACCTGTGAGCCCAACTCTAATGAAAACTGCTCGGCAATACCAAACAGGTTGCCCTAGAAAAATTTCCAGATGTCCTTACTGCCAATGTATATGAAACATTTGCTACTGTAGACCTTTAAAAGCAAATGAGTCTCTGCAGATTTTACTCTGCTAGTCATTGCCGACTATAGGGAGCAGTTCTCATCTGTTTCAAGGCCAGTGAATCTGCGCAGTCCAAAGACATTTCCGTGATCATGTGGCCAGCATGGCATCATGGAACGGTGTTGCCTTTCCACTGAAGTGGTACCTATTTATAGTAATAAGTGGTACCTATTTATTGTAGACCATTATAAAATGTTATTTAGAAAGTGCTGCAAATTGGCTGCCAGGCAACCAGGGATAACCTATGCTTACAACACAATCTAAGTCGGTCTGGTTCTAAAGTGATACATGGTACTTGGCACCAATCATATTTTTCAATTTAAAACAATAGCACAACCCTATTTTGTAACAACACAAAAAGCATAAAAGGAGCATGCATTAAACTTGGAGGTTTAAAAAAAAAAGGGGAGATGGGTGGAATTTAGTATCGGGAAATTAACTTCTGTGGTTAATAATGGAAAATATTTTTGTAGCTGATATAGACTTGTCTCTGTTGGCTATCATTTTCCACTGAAACAGCAGCTTGTGTATATAATGCCTACAAGTAAATATGATTGGGGGAAATCTGGGAACTTGAAATATTTATATTATTGGTTATAAAATTGTGTCTGATAGTTTTGCTAGGAGTTATTTTTAGAAGGAATAAGCAAAATTATGACCTGAAAAATGTATTCTAAACTTGAGAAAGAAATCAAGAGCTAAAAGTGGAATACCCCACATCTGTGTATAATGTTTCCTTTTAAGTGAAATATAGGCTTCTGATCTGGAATAGGTGATGCATTTGTGCTACAATAATATACACATTGTTATGTCTAAATTACTCTTTGTATTTTGTCTGATAAGAAAAAATGGTTACTGATCAACAGAGAAAATAAAATGAGATCTTACAGCTTTGGGTAGCTTACAGCTTTTGAAGCTCTATTAACAGCCAGAAAGTTAGGAATTGACCAATCTTATTTGCATATCAGATGAACTAGGCCAAATGTGATGAACCTTTAAAATGTGTCCTGCTGATATATATGATATTAGGTAATTTCTGTGTCTAGAGTCATAATAACAATAGCATAAAGAAAAGGATGGTGTAACTCCGACATTTGAATATAAATGGGTTCAGGAAGGATCGGGTTGAACTGTTGGCTAGACTGGTTGTTTAAAAAAAAAACTTCTCAAGGGAAAGCAGTGGCAAACAACTTCCATATTATTGCCATGGAAGCTACATGGAATCCAGTCTTGCCGTAAACCTGTTGCTGTCATTGTTTCACATTGGAATTTTGCTACTGGATAGCTTGATCTTGCCGATACAACACAATCATTGATGTTTTAAGGACTATCAAGTTGCCCTTAAAATTACTGCTATGTGTTTATTATAATCTGACAGATCTCAACTACTGTAAGTAATGCATTTAAAAATAAGATACCCAAGGGTAAAACAATGTATTTTTACATTTAAAACAGCTGAGTTCATTTTGCTTTGAATAAATATACAGTATAAAATTTGTTTCCATCCTCAAAAAAGGAAGGACTGTATTTAAAGTGTCAACATTTGTATGTATGTACTGAAAGATAAAACAGAACTTTCTAAAACTGAGATTTTTATAATACTTTCCCTTTTCCTGATTAATAACAAATGAGTTCAATAAAAGGGTTTATTTTCTCATATTAAGCAAGCAGTTGTCAGTATTCTTTAATCATTTCTGTTTTTATCACCACTAATATTTACCTTTTGCAATAAATTATACTATGTCGAGACTTCTTACTAGGAAAAAAATGAAAAATTAAACTAAGGAAATCCAACTGGTTCATCTGGAATTCTTAAAAAAAAAAAAAAGGATTCTTCCTTGACAACATTAGTTTTATATCTAGGGAAGGAATTGTGAATCCAAAGGGCTTAGCCATTGCATCACACTTCTTAGCAGTGAGTTAGTGCTGACAGAAAGCATTTTAACCTCCTTTTGGTCAGCAGAGAAATTTTAAGTAGATGTTTGAGAAATAAAACTGGCAGGGCCCCCAAAGAAATAATACACTTTTTACAGATGTATTTTCAATGCTTCTGCTTTCCGTATAATGCATGGAGTTAATGAAAAGATCAGTACAAGTCTATTGTGGTTATCCTATCTAAGACTGTGTGGTACAGATTCAGATCCAAAAAGGGCCTTTGGAGCACCCCAAGACACGAATGTAATCCTGTCTAAAGCTCATCCTGATCCCAGAATAATTCCAGTTGCAGGTAGATGCTACATTTTTTAACAAATTATTTCAAAAGCACACTGGGGTCCTAACCTTTACCAAAGTGTAACTTATAGCTATCCATCATAAATTTCAGGTAATCCTAATTTCAGGTAATACTCTGTCAAGCCCCATGTAGACACTTTGCAAGAGTGCATATGTTCCTGAGTTATGGCTCTTGGGGTGCATGCTTTAAAAGCAGTATGATTACCCAAGGAGGCTACAACCTTGGTGACATTTTAATCATGTAGAACAACAATTATTGCTGCAGGTAAAGAAGTCTTGTTCAACTTGGCTCCCCCTTTGAAAGAACCTTGACTTGGCTTCCCCTTCATATTTTCTGTGATGTATGTATCTAAGATACTTACATGATATATTCTTGATAATTGATGTATTCATGATAATTTTTGTGTTTCCTTGTGACAACAGTCAGGCAAAACCATCCTTGTGGATTTCTGCTCAGAATAAGAAGTCATGGCTTGCTCTGTAAAACAATTACTACTCTTACTCTCAAAGTGTAAAGCTGTCAATAATATATAACAAGGAAGTAAATGCTGAAATAAATGTATTCGTTGGAAGCCTTCCAAAGGGGATCTGATATTTTGCATAGCATCAGAGGCTGAATGGGAGTGGTACAGTGACCTAGAGGTGTTCCTCTCACCTCACAATCAGGAGGCTGTGAG
>AZIM01002181.1:45564-61450 GCA_000516915.1 Ophiophagus hannah
GGGAGGGAGAGGGAGAGGGAGAGAGAGAACAGTACACAGAGAGACAGAAAGGGGGGAGGGAGGGGGGAGGGGAGGGAGAGAGGGAGAGGTAGGGAGAGAGAGAGAGAGAGAGAGANAGAGAGAGAGAGAGAGAGAGAGAAATACATTCCTCCCAGTGAGGGACAGCTTCCCCAGCTAAAATCTCCAATCCTTATCACTCTTTTTTTGGTCTGATTTATAGGGTTATGCCTCCTCAAAAACAACAAATGGTATATTAAACTTAATTTTCAAATCTATTTGTTTATGAAATTGATTTGCCACCTATCTCATATCCAAAGACTTTGGATGGCTTACAACATTGCACTTCAAGCTCAACTTGATGGGAGATCACGTAAGTAACAACCTCTTTTTTATAAGCTGTTTCTTCCTTACACCTGGAGTTATTCCAAGATTCAGCAAAATGGCATATTTAAAAGGAATTCTGCACACCAATTTTAGACTATAGATTCTATTTGTCTGCCAAAACCCTGTTTTCTAATATGCATAAATGGATTTTTTCCTTGTCCATTATACAAGTCAGAAGCCAGTTGCTACAGGAAAACTTATATCAAATAAAGTAGATTTATCTTTCGTGTATTGACATTGCTTTAAACTGTCAACAGTGCTGTGCCACAGTAATCTGATTCATAGACATTACAGAAATGGATTTTGGCAGTCATTCCTATATGGCCACATGATCCAACTGGTACAGTGCTACCGAATCATGAAAAATACATTCTTAGTGGTGGTTGAAAGGACAGTGGGTTCACATAATGACATTTGAAGGAAGACAATTTCTACTGTGGAGAAATTGACCAAAGCCGTGTGGTGAGTGAGGCAGGTTCTTTCAGCTTCAAAGTCTAAGAAGCCACTTAACAAATAATAATATCCACTTCCTTCTGCCTTACTAAATTTACTCAAATTTACCAAAGTGGTTGGAGTTTCTTTCTTTCTTTCTTTTTTACTGTGAGTGACCCCAAAGGCAAATTCTTTTACTGGAAGAATAGTAAGAAATGTGCCATGAAATCAGTCCTGCCAATATTTATACTGGCTATTGTGCTTGTCAAGAAAAGAACAATTCTTCACTTTCTAATTATAAAAAGTACTATTTTAAATATCTAGTGGCTGTTTTGGAAGTTAACTGAATATTCAGATGAAAGTGTACGCAGTCTTTCTTTCTAACTGCCACTAAACAAGTTACTAAGTAATGATAACTTTTAATAAAAGTGCCTCAACCTGATTCATCAGCCATTTGTTGAACTAGCAGTTCACAGACCCTAGGAAGCCTTGTATAGTAACTGGGCTATACAGCAGTCAAATACTGTAAATACTTTCTGCTATGCTACACTCTGTTATTGTCTTCTGAACTGGATTACTTTTTTAGGAGAATTGACAAATTGCCCTGTTCTGGCACACTGAGCAAGCAAGCCATCTGGTCATGCACATCTTCAGTACTTCTATGATTCTACCAGAAGCACTGAAGATGAACATGACCAGATGCCTTGCTTGCTCATTGTGCCAGTAGAGGGTATCTGTCAAATCAATGGGTTTATGAATAGATCAGTAAAAGGACCTTTGTTTGACAAGCTAAAGCTTTTTTGTTGTTGTTGTTTTTCTCTTTCGTTTACTGATCTTACTAATTTGGAAAAAGAAGTATGCTGGAACTCAATGTGTTTAAGTAAAGGCAAATGAAAAACAAACTAGGCTCTAGGCTTTGTGTTTGAAGGATGCATGTGCATTTTATGTATCCCTGTATGTGTAGGATGGCTCAGTGGTTAAGATGCTGGGCTTGTCAGCTGGAAAGCGACAGCCTAGATTTGACAGCCAAGTGAGGTGAGCTCTTATTACTCACCTCAGCTCTTGCCAACCTAGCAGTTCAAAATAATGCAAATGTGAGTAGACAAATAGGTACCACTTTGGTGGGAAGGTAATAGTGCTCTGTGTTTTGCTGCATGCTCTGCATTGCTGGCTACATGACTGCAGAAAAGTCTTCCGACAGTGCTGACTCAATGGCCTAGAAATGAGTACTGCCCCCTAAAGTTAGCTATAACTAGCATAGTAAAATCCACAGGGACTCTTTTTTTTAATATGCCAATCTGTATATGTGTTTACATATACAGATTGATGTGAGAGAAAAGGAGAATGAATGGATAAATGAATGAATGTGTAACTTTTGGGGCATGAGTGACTATTTGGGCTCAAACACAACTTTCCTGTGAAGTGAGTCTTTGATTTGTACATGGCACAGATTAACAAATAAAGTGTAGACTGGTTCCACTCACTTAGACAATGATCTTCACCTTCTGTGTAAGACTAACTTGCATTTTGAGCTTATTGCTTTAGACATATTTCTTGCCTTGCTTCTCCATTGCTTTTCCTGATTGGATTTGCATTGGCCTTTGACTTTTCTGGCCTACACTTTGATCTTATGCTCTTGCTTTTGATTTGATTTTGACTTGTTTTTCTATGTTGGTTATTGGTTTTGTCACCAACTTCAAGTACTTGGCTTACCTTAGATATGGCCCAGCCCCAAGAGTGACACTTGAAGTCATTTTGGCTCTACACATTCCCTTAAACTCAAGGACAGCAAACATCCAGAGTTGGACAGAAACAGAAATCCCCACAATGAAAACTTTGACAAAACTATATTAAGCAACTGAATACTGTATATCTTTTCAGTCAAAACCAAACAAATTGTATTCTATAGCCCTTCATTTTTATACCAATAATATTCCAGGCTAGTGAATATTTTAAATGACTGCCAAAATCCATTTCTGTAATGTCACTGAGGCAAGGTTTATTCTTAGATAAAAGAGAACTTTGTAAATTTTATAAAAATGAATTTAAAAAGGCTGTTTTCATTGCAGCTGCCACCCTAGTTAAAGTCAGGGTTACAAAAGCTAAGGGAGGTATTCCGCCAAATATGCCAGAAGCTTATATATATATACAACAATCCTTCAACTACTAAACTAACTGTTGTATTAATAACAAATAAGGCATATTATTTAACTTATTAAAAACAATTCCCACCTCCACTTAAGACGATGTTGAGACTGAAATTTCTGCCTTTGTCAGAAATTTCAGAGAGAGAGAAAGAGTTCAGTAGCTGAGGGGCTCCAATATCTATTTTCCTAAGGACTTTTCTACATGCTACCCACTTTACCTTCAACCCTATACAGTAATCACATTTTTATTACTCTTTGATGCCTATGGGAGCCAATGGGATTCCAGCAGACAATGAGAAGAAAACCAAAATCAAGAGGCAGACAATCTTTAATTTTCTTCACTTATCACCTGGCCACGCTAGCTTTTCACAGTAAGCGGAAGAGCATAAAGGCAAGTCCCAGGTACGCTTTTTCAAGAGGCAACTAGACTTCCTTTGTTTTTCCTTGAAGACATTTCATTTCTCATCCAAGAAGCTTCTTCAGTTCTGACTAAAAGGTGGGAATGGAAAGATTTACACTCCTGGTCATTAGCACTCTTTTTGAGAGTTGTTGTGGTTACTTGGAGGTTTACCTGTGCCCTCAGGATAATCTGAATAGTGCAAATGGATGTGGAACTTGTATGTTAGCTACAACTAGCATAGTAAAATCCGTGGGGAAATGCTGAAAGCAGACTCTCAGAAAGAGTACTAATGACCAGATGATGGCAAGGAATATAAATCCTTCCATTTCACACTATTCTGTCAGAACTGAAGAAGGTTCTTGCATGAGAAGCAAAATGTCTTCAAGGAAAAACAAAGACATGACCTGGATGATTGAGAATCTCAGTAGACATAAAGGTAAGTGAAAAACTAAGGTGCCATATGTACTCTGTGTGTGTGTGTGTGTGTGTGTGTGTGTGTGTGTGTGTAATTTCATAGTTCAGAGGTGAGAGGAGCTGAAGATTTCTGCCCCTTGGCAAACACCCTGCTTTATAGGAAACATTGCAGAATTGTTGCTGCAACTCTTCATTTGGAGGCAGCTCATCTGAATTTCCTGATAATTTCATTGACAAGTCTCAATGCTGTGGTTCTGACTGTTAGTGTTGATCATTTCTGACTCAGATATAAAACTTTGCAATTAATTTCATATTTATTTAACCTATTAACAATTGTTTTAAAAAGTCTTTTAGCACGTGGGTGGAATATCTATGAAACTTCAGTTATGGCTGAACTATCACTCCAAGTATCTATCAGTATAGCTGTGCTGCCTGGATTTCTCACTCTTGCTTCAGTAAATGAAAATATGATAATAATCATGAACTGATTTTTTTTAGCCCCAAATCCAGGCAGCAAAGTCAACAAAGTGAGTTTTACCATTTTGTGTCCAACCTGGTCTCAGTTTGACTCAATCAAAGCATCTTTAGACTAGACTTTCAGGCTGCAGATGTGCACTGCAGCCAAATACAACTATGTATTTCAGCAAGCATGATAATAACAGGGTATAGATATGAAGCAGCCATGACTGAAAGCAGAAGTCATACTTTTATGAGAATAGAAGACACATGTTTGGGCTACTTTTGTGAGAAATGAAGGGATGAAATGATGCTTCTCTTGCAAGTCTCTGGTCTTATGTTTTCTTAGTGCCAGGAATGATTTATTTCTTGTAAACAATTTTGTTGAAATGGGACATCTAATTACTACAGAATTTTGTTTGGTATGAAAACTAGCTGCACAGAAAAATATATTGCCTTAGCAAGGTTTTTTGAGTTGTCAGCTCACAGATGTGGCCAAACATGCATTCCTTTGCTCGAAATATCCTCAAGATGCTTCACAACATCATAATGTCAAGAGAAGATTATAGTCATCACTCCAAGTGAGGCATGACTTAGAGGCAGGATATGGCGAGAAGACATTTCCAACAACAGCACAGTGTGGAAACTGAAGTGCTGGAAGTCTTCTCCTTGGTTGGAAAAGGAAGGATCTGAGAATTCTGCCTTTTAGACAAAAAAGCTCGGCTTTGGCTAGAAACACCAGAAAAAGACCCTTTAGATCAACCCTTAGACTTTGGGTGCAGTACATTTCATCATGTGCTTCATTTGTGGCTTTTTATTTCAGATGTGTATGTGTGTTTATGTATATATATATAAATATGAAACAAAAGGTGTGATAATGGTGCAGTAACTATGTTTAATTCCTTCTGTGTATATCTGTTCTATAATGTTCTATAATGTGAATAAACTGAAGGACTAAATAGTGTAGTTAGATTAATTTTAAAAGCTGATGCATTTATTTACTATGTAAATGTCATGCATGTTTCTGTAATTTTATGCAATTCCATCATTTTCAAGAAGTGCAAAGTCTTATAGGCCATAAAAATGCATTTTTAGAATAGAACCTTACCTATATTACTTCATTTGAGAATATTACTCATGCTGCCTTTTCCATAAGACACTTGGGAGTCTCTGGTGACCTGTAGTCATGGGGTTTTAAGCCCTTACATAAGCAAGTCTGTAATTCTTCTATACTTGTTATGTTACATACTAGACAACTTTATGTGCATAAAGTTGGGTTTTGAATATTAAACAGTGGCATATGCTTCTTTTGTAAGCTACAAATAACTGTTCATTCTTTGTTTCTTGCATTACAATATATTGTTCATATATACAATGAGATTCCTTTGAAGCCCCATTCATTGTTTCATAACTTTAGTCATTATTTTCAGTTCATATCCAAAACACCACTTACCATCTTCAGTTACTAGATTTCTGCTGTATTTTCCACTTCACCAGCAGCAGCTTCAGGGTTCCTTCTCATATAATTAGATGTCTTTCTGCAATTATAGGGTTTCAGAAATTTCAAAACAATATTTCAGTAGTAGCACTAAATGGTACTGATTACAAAAATGCTAGTTGGGAGGGAGGAACAATATGCCAAGTCTGGTAAAATATCCTTGTTTAGAACAAACAAACAAAAATGTCATATTTATTCCAAATCATGTATTAGAAGTAAAATGGTCGTGTATCACATGGATTTGGGATTGATTCTTAATCTGTTGATGCCACATCTATCAAACTGGAGTTTTCAAAAAAAAATTGACAACCACAATCTTGGAATACTCTGTATCATCTTAGTGAATTTTATATATTTATAAATTATATTGTATTTCAGGGTGGAGTATAAAAACTGTACCTTCTTCCAAAATCTTCCTTTTAAATTTTCCATTCCTTTCCCAGTAGTCAGTCAGCCTCTTAAGGAAGCTATCTGGGTTCTCCCAGCTCTCAGAGAGAGTCTTTGTGAAAGAGTTAATACTTCCCAGTCAAAACAATCAGAGAGGAATGGTATCCAAGATATGTAAACTATTACTAAACAAGACAACAGGAAATACTGAAAGTTTTGGAATAATTTGGGAAAGAAGCTCTTAGAACATACTAGGTCTACAGCAAAGGGATCTGGCCTAGTTACTGCAGAGGAAATAAAGACAAAGACTCATTGATGCAACTGCTCAAAAATAAAAAATAGAAATAGAATCGAATAGAAATAGAACATAATAGAAATAAAAAAGGTATGACTTTATGATACATCCTCAAAGGGCTCAAGGAATTTTATAGAAATGGCACAAAGGATCCGATCAAAATGGCATCTTCAGTTGTGTATGAAAAAAGTGGGATAAAAATAATAATAAAACTTTATTGCCTATATTATTACATCAATAATGCTCATGATTGTCTGAGAAGATTATTCATTTTATATTGGATTGCAAGCCACCATCTGAAGAGATCCTCAACTCTGTAATGCTTCTGGGCCTGACATTGCTTCTGGGCAATCTGTTGGCTGCTTAAGAAAGAACAGTTTTGCACAGCTAAGTCTATCTTGGAAAAGACAGTCCTGACTAGTATGAAGGGTCACATTTTTCTTCTTCTATTCAATCATAGCTGATTCTCACAGGCTTTTCCCTACATGAAGCTTTCTTTACACAACATTAGATGCTTCCACAGTACTCAGTGCTGAAGTGGTTTCTTTATTTGCTTTTTAATTTGGCCCCCAATTCATTTCCAAATGTAATACTGGCTATAATCACTAAAGTTCTAGCTTGGGGATAAAACATCTTATAGTGGGCCAGATGTACTATATATTCAATTGTGGCTACTATATTGTGGCTGTAGATATCCTGGAAATCATTGGACGGCAGCAAGGAATTAGTTTTGTTATGACTTTGCTGCCCCTTAGCTAACATTCCCATTTTTGAAGCTGAGGTGTGGTAGCCCTAATCAAATACTTATTGTACTGTATCTCTAGTGTGTGTGGCTAAATTTCAGGAGCTCTAGAAAAAGAGCTTGGAAGCCTTTGCAGACAGGACAGCATATACTTATAGTTTTGCTTTCATTTATTTTTCCATAAAAGTATAAACAAATAAAAAAAACCTCAATATTGTTCTCTAAAAATAAATATACTACCTCAACCTATTTTTTTTCATCATCTGCAGACAAGAGCAATTCCAAACATTTATGAGGTTAAGCTTTATCTTAAATTTATCCCATAATTAAATTTATCCCATAACTGTAGCTATCTACAAATTGTATTATTATTATTATTATTATTGATCATTACAAAGTCAGCCAGAAGTTCAGATTGGATATGGCATTTTTGTCTACCTATTGAGTCATTACCAAGGACCTGGGATAAGCAGATCTGGATGCTTAATGGTGTTACAGATATCATCACAGGATAGAAGCTGTTCCCAGCCTTTTGCAATTGACTGATGGCAATGCCAAGGGTGTTCAAGTGGTGTTCCAGTTGTTTTAGGATTGCCCTCAAGACACCTATTACTATTGGTACTACCCTTGTTTGCCTTTGCCACAGTTGTTCTATTTCTATTTGCAAGTCTTTGTATTTTGTTATCTTCTCCAGTTCTTTTTCTTCTATTCTTCTGTCTTCAGGCACTGGCCCATCCACTATCCAACCTTTTTGTCTTTCTTATCAACAATTGCTAAGTCTGAGGTGTTATGTGATAGCTGCCTGACTGTTTAAATTCTAAAGTCCCAGAGCAATTTAACTTCTTCATTTTCTAAAGCTATTTTATGGTCCCACTAGTTCTTGCTTGCAGGCAAATGGTATTTCTTGCAGTTCTTCCAATGCACCATTATTGCTACTTTGTCATGCCATTGTTTACGGTTTATTGTTTATCTTCTTACAGCAGCTTACCAGGTGGTTCACTGTTTCTTCAGCTTCTTTGCACAGGGGGCACTTATGGTCTGCTGCTGTCTTCTCAATTCTGGCTTTGTATGCATCTGTCCTTAAGCTTGGTCTTGTGCAGCCAGAATTAGTCCCTCTGTCTCTTTCTTCAACTTTCCTGTTCTTAGCCATTGCCAGATCTTGCTGTTATCTGCTTTCTCTGCTATTTTTAATGTACTGTCCATGTAGTGCTTTATCTTCCCAAGCCTCCATGTTGTTTTTTATTTGGTCTTTCTTGTAGGCTAGTTCGGTCTCTCCAATAGTCAGTAAGCCTTCCTGGTGTACTAATTTCAGTCCATCTTCTTCGTTGTCTTTCAGATATTCTTCCAAAGCCATTTTTTCTTCTTCAACCACCTGATGTACTTGCAACTTTCCATGTCCACCTATCTGCCCACCAGACAGATAGAGTCTGTCAATGTTGCTGTGACAATGAAAGACATGATTGTTTGTCATTATTTTTCTGGTCTTCCTTTCCATTGCTTTTAGTTCTGATTAAGTCCAGTCCACTATTCCTGCAGTGTATCTAATGACTGGAATTGCCCAGGTGTTGGTATTGATGGTATTTCTCTATTGAGTTTGGGCTTTAAGATCTTCATTCTCTTGATGTATTCATCTCAAATCTTTTTCTTGTCTTCAGTGTGATGTTGTCAGCTTGAAGGATATCCACATATTTGTAGTATTGTAGTAATCATCTTCATCCAGGCTCTTAATGTTATTTTTATGGGGCATCTTGATTCCTTCAGTTTTCACTATTTTTCCTTGTTTGATAGTGAATGTGGCACATTTGTCCAATCCAAACTCTGTTGCAATATCTTGGCTATACATATGGACAATGTTGAACAGTGATTCAGATCAACCATGTAAAGGAGGTGGGATAGCCTGGCAGATGTTTTTGATGTTTGATAGCCACAGCTGGAGTTATTCAATAGTAGAGGCAGAGGAAACAGTGCACTGACAAATAGTAGTGGTGATAGTAGCGGTGACAGTGAAATATTGAAATATTCATCTTTACCTGCTGCTGACTAATTCTTGATCTTCCTTGTTCTTTTCTCTACCATTTCTATTTATTAGTTTAGATTAGGAAACTAAACCATATACCTTTCAGATAACTACATAATAATAGTCCTTTCAGATAATGGTTCCAAGCAGTTTGCTATCTGTATCAAGTGGCACTTTTTTGCAGGGGGGGGGGAATTTAGGAGCCCTCTAGATGCCTTGGGATGGGGGGGAGTCCCTATCAGCTATGGTCTCCCATCTTTTTCTTTGCAGTGTGCCTTTTTCCATACAATGTTGCCTTCTCTTAAGGTTTTTGGCAGAGACCTTCCTTTATATTCTACTGCTGAAACAGGAAACCATAATAAGTTATAACAAGGAATTCTCTAAAAATGCACTTATTTAAAAAAAAAAATTCAAGAAATAAACTTAGCCACATTTTTAAAAAATTGGGATGACCAAGCAGGAAATATGGGAACGGACCCCTGGCAAAGCATAGCTTCCATTTGGTGAAAGTAGACCAGATAAATTACACTTATCTCAATGGAATGTTTTGTGCAAATTTGGAGAATTGGTTTAAAAATATCAAACAACCTGGTGTTCCACATGTCCACACACTGAGTTTATACTTTCAGTTTACTGATACAAGCTGGATTACCACCTTTGAAAACCATAGCAAAGTAAAGATGCACCCACATAAACTAACTCTGCATTCACTGATTCACTGAGCCATTGTCCTGCCTGTGCCTTCTGTAAATGGCGTGACAACAAACTATGAGCAGCTCTGCAATTACTTTGCTTATTGAGATACATGAAGAATGGGGCCTTTGCTGTGTTCTCACAAGACATTCAGCTGGGTGAAATAAAGTTTCTTGATGACTCTCTAGGCAACAAATGGGATATAGATTGAATAAATAATAGTCAATATTACTGTAAAATCTGATCCATCTAAAGTCCAATTAGTTATCTGTAATTCCTCTGGTGACTTATCATTCTGGATATATGCTGTTTTCAAAACCTCCAAAATAAACTTTAACCTACAAACTTGTGTAAATTATGTCCATTTCCTGCAGATGACTCTGAATGCAACTATGGGAAGTTGTTTTCTCACAATGTAACAGCCTAACAGTCATTTGTTTTATTCTTGAAATTTCACTGAGTTGTTAAGTTACTCCTCAAAAGTCAAGATTGTGAACCAGTCTCTAGCACAAGGAATCATGAAGAAAAACCTTATGAAAGAATGCTTCTTCAGGTAACAAACCAATCACAACAGGGGCAATTAAGTTGACTTAATGTGCTTAACCTACATTGAATAAAAAGGATTTTCTGATAAGTGGTTTTGGGTAACAAAGGAAGAAGTTTGGGAAGCACTGCTTTAATTGAAGATCTAGTTGGGCCCACTTCTGAAATCCTGTAATGGGCTTTTACATTAGTTTGTAAAAGCACTTCTAGGTTCTAGAAGCAAAACCCTGCAAAGTCCTCCAAGTTTCTGTCATTTTCTTTGAACATAATACAAATGCTACTAAGTACTTCAAAGGTTAATCCATTACAAAGCAATTAGATTTAGTGACTGTTTGAAAGATAAAAGCAGCAGGTCATAATCAATCCTGAGAACTCAGACATGATAAATATCCACACTTTCCTTCTACTTCATGATAAAGCATGTTTGGATGGAATGATTACAATTTGTGTCCGAAAAGCTGGAGAATTTTTATTTTTATTACACATCTTACTTGTGAAAAAACAATCTTGCCCTCATTCTCAAATTTGACAGACACCATGTGGTAAGAATACCAGTTGAAAGAGGTGGGGGAGGAAGATGTAAAGATATTATCTCAAAAGGCCAATGTACTTGAACTATTATTTGGAATCCTTGGCCACAGAGTATGTGAGTAAATGGCACCCCAAGAACACGAAAGGCACAGCATCATACCATTTCAAAATTGGTGGATTTTTCTAGAGCTAGTATCCCAAGAGGCAGAGAATGGAGGATATATTTCAAGTTAAGATGGTAATTTTGCAGAAAGTCAAGGTCACCAATGGAGATACTGGCCATCCCTACCAAATATTCATTTCTAACACATCAGAAAAGTACAACTTCAGCCTGAAAAATAGAGCTTTGTAGCACAGAGTATAGCACATTCTTCACACAGATATGGTCTTTGAAATTCATATACAGTATAAAAGGCAACTTAGAATTCATTCCCATAATCCAACAACATATAAATAAATAAATGCAAACATTCCCCCCATCTCCTCAATTTCATGTCATTTTTTAGATGTCTCGTAAAATTTTCCCCAAAGGCACCCAAACTTTTCATTCTCCCTGACTTGCCCTATAGAATTTGGGTTTCTTTACCATTCTTTGTAATGCATTTTGTCATTAACCCTAGATAACAAGCATAGGGACATGATGTTTTAATTTGGGTGTAGTAATTAAAGATTTATGTATTGCACATAAATTCTCATATTACAGCAGTAAGATTAATGCACCATATACTAAGGTAAGCCAGGAGGCTGCTAGCTGGCCACACATTGTTAACTGTACTTTGAAAAGCTTTGAAGAACTCTGTCAATATTCTTCTCGTTCTCTCTCCTTCCCACCCTCCCCAAAAGTGGGACCAACCATGTTGCTGTATTTGCGAACTGTCCAGTATTGCCTCATACTAAACAAATAATTTACCCAACTCTTGGAGCATCATGTGTCAAAAGGGTTCCATTTCTTTGTAGCGGGGGAACATCACTGCTGTGAATAGGACACAGTTTTTAAAATAGCAAGTTAACATGTAGAGTTTACTGATCAAATGTTGGGAGATGAGTATATAATGTAAAGTTGTTTCTATCAGAGGAATGTATATACGTGACTTTATCTTCTCTATCACTTGAATTCTCTTACATTCTAAATTGAATTTAATGAAAAGCAATTCCTGTTCATATGGACAAATAAATTATCATAGAGCTTAACATGAAGATCTAATTCACATTACACACAACACACTGAACTACCCACTCCATTTTATGCTAACTTAGCATTTACAAAGATTTCTTATCTGGAACTGGCTTAACTGTAGTCCTTATAATTGATATTTTACAATTTATACAGATGTTCAATAGAATCCCTCTGAGTAGGAAGCAAGAGCACAACACTTTTACAGTACACTAAGCAATGCTATGGTATGCAGTAGTGGGGTCAAATAAGCTCACCATCTCTTAATTTTGAAACATTATGTTTTTCTCAGAAAAGAAAGGATTTTCAGAGACAAATAGACGAGACCACTTCATCTTTTTAAAGCAAACCTAAAATAAAAACTTGTTACTCTGTTTTGAAAGATCTGAATATAGGGATATGAAGTGCCATTCTCATAAGTTAAGTCTAACAGCAAAAGACATTTTGATAGAATATTACCCCTCTGTTTTTTTGTTCATTTTATAGGACTGGAAAGGGATGGGGATGGGATAGGATAGGATAACCAGTTTCAGGAGCTTGTCTTCAAGAATTACATGTTTGTAATTCAAGCCTTAAGGATCATAATGTCACAAAAAGTCTTCTCTAGCTGAGCTCTTAACATGAACCAAAGAAGAATTTAAATGTACTCCTGATCCTTCGAAGTTTGATTCTTAGTTTATTCTGAGGAATGATGTTTCTAAAGGTAAACTACAGCCGAATAAAGCTGAATCTATGCATCTAACTGACCTGCTAATGATGCGGCTATACTTTGAATAATGTAAGATTTCATTTTAAAAAAATGGAACTCCATTCTTTTCTTACATACAGTATTTCCCCAAAATTTAATGATCAACAACTTTGGGAGATACACAGATTTCAATTATCCTTTATTAGCAAGAACAGTTACTCTTTTCCAACTCCTGCTCCTATCAAAACATTATTCCTAATAATTTTTGCCTTTGAGAGATGCTTTTCAGAATGCATCCAATCTATGTACAGGAGTTCTCCTGAATTAAGCAACTCAGACTGATTGAATAGCTGAATAGTTAAATCAGTGGGTGGACTGATATTGATTTCTAGTATATTTACATGCACATAGAACACAATCTGTGCTATATCTACTTCTATATTATGCATAAGCCAGTTTATGAGGTCACTTGATTGCTGAACATATCTGACTGGAAATATTTCCACAATAAGGGTATAACTAGACATTTTGTAGATTTAATATTACTTCTCTATTTCTAGATTCTAATAAAAAGAGCCTTTTGCAATGTGAAGCTAACTATGTGTGCTTTTGAAATATTCCTGGTTTGTGAATATTGAACTTAGAATTAATTACCTGAGTCGGCTGGCTGTAAGTGTTAGGGTTTGATGAGTCTCCTGCAATTTAGGTAGGCAGCACGTTTGTCTCTAGCAGCACAGTACATTTTGACCAAGCTATGCTCTTAGCCTACAGATAGAACATAATTGTGCAATAAAAATTCAACCTGATTTAAAGAGCAAGGGCAAATTGCAAATTGTTGGTTGTATTATTATTTAATTAATCCATCTGACTTCCAGACTTGTTCATTCATAGCTAAACATTTATTTATCTGACTTGCCAGGTATATTGTCTGTTCTTGATTGATGCATACATTTTGACAGTGAGGAATCTTCCTCCTATTTTTCATTGTCATTTCTAGCTTTCTTAAAATATCTTTGTCCAAACAGTGCAGTCACCAAGGCTCATGTTTTAGAGCAGTGACAGGAGAGATGACAAAAAAAAGTAATTTATGGATGTTCTCATTCCTTTGCACCTCCACAGTGTTCCCAGATATTTCCCCCCATACTTGCTAGAAATACATATGAACACATTTATTCTTAGGAAAGTTATTTTTTTTAAACAACCTCCCCCCTCCCGTGCTAGTTAAAAAGATGGATGAGACTACACAAGGAAAGCATAAAAAGATTAAAAGGGGAAAGATTAAGGATCATTTTGCTGACTTAAAGTCCACAACTAGGGTCAGCAATTTGAGGACAAAAGTAATTTGGATGTTATGCTGAAACTTTTCTGAAACTGAGCAAACATATATTTATACTGAGATTTATTGCTGTTGGAATTTTTTTTGTCTGGGATGTTTGATGCAGTAACTCTGATGTGCAATTACCCTGCTGTTTATAAGATCACATGAATCAGATGACCATAAGGAATCAATACATGGACAGTTTTACAGGATTAAATATAATTTTGCTTTTCAGCATTTATTCTCCAAGCTTTTGTTTCCTTTCCAAAACAGATATACTTTCCCAAATGCTTTCATCATTATTTTTAGCTGCCTCTGATTTTTTAAAATAGACTTATTACCAAAAGGCTGGTACTTACAAAAATCTCAAATGCAAAACTTTTACTCGTTTTTTTTTTTTTTGCAAAGTAACCAGGCTAATCAGTTCAACTTCCAGGATTTTAAAACAGAATGCTTCAGCTTTCTCTGTTGAAAACATCTGACATTCTAGAATCCCTTGGCCAAAGCTCGGGCCTTAATGTCTTAGGGAAGGTTGTGAAGACTATGAGATTAATATATAGAATATAATAGTCCCACTAACTTCAAAGCAAGAAGATCCCAGAATACCTGTCCAGTGTGGTTGTGAAAACCACTAAACCTCCTACAGATTCACACTGGGAGATTTTCCGCTTTGGTATTATCACACATCCTATAGAATTTTACAGAGTTCACGCAAAAATAAAGAAAAGAGGCCTCAACATACATTGCCATGCGAGTGGGGACAGAACCTGATAATCCATCTGGTCCAGGCACCTTTCCCAGTTTTATCCTTTTTATAGCTTCAGAAACTTCTCTTATTGTTATACGTTCGTTCATAATCTGTCTCTATTCCTCTAATTCTGCATGCATTTTGTTTCTTTCGATATTCATTTTCTCTAGAGAGATGTTACTTCCTTTATACCAAATGGAATAATATTGATGAAATGTTTCTTGTATGGCCACATTGTCCATTAATATAGTGTCTCTCTCTTGTAATTTCATTTCATTTTCTTTTCATTATTTATATATTATTTCTTTTCCTGGGTAATTTGGCAACTCATTTTTTTTTGCTTTACATAATTCATTTTCTATTTCCATTTCTCCTCGTGATAACATTGATAATTGTCATTGTAAATGCTTAATTTGTTGAGAAATTTTGTCTGGAAATTTTGTAACTTCTTTTTTTCTCTTAATTTCATCCAAAATACCTTGGGCTTTCTCCTGACTCTTCTTTTAAATTCAGTATTATATTTTATAAAATAACCTTTACTAAAAGCTTTGCTTGCATCCTAAACAATTCTTAAATTGGTACCATTACCTAGATTATTTTCAAAAATTTCTTTTAATTTTCTTTTAAAATCCTCCATTATCATTTCCTTCTGTACCAAAATTTCATTTAGTCACAATCTAAAAGGTCCAGATTTTGTTTTATAAACCAAACTTTCTGGGTTTTGATCTGAAAATGCTTTAAATTGTCCATCAGATCAAAGAAAATTTTTGGTAATTTACCCTGATATTAATATTTTTCTCAGAAGTGCATTCAGTTGTGGGGAGAGTCATATATACTAATCAACCATGAAACACCCATTTTCATAAGATAAATCTATACCTCTCTTCCCAAGTTCTTCATAAAATGATTTGTCTTCATTTGTGGCATAAATGAATAAATAAAAGATTGTAGGCCACCTAGAGTCACCTCCAGGTGAAATGGGTGGCATTTAAATTGAATAAATAAATAAATAAATAAAT
>AZIM01002183.1:30268-44864 GCA_000516915.1 Ophiophagus hannah
AAGAAAGAAAGAAAGAAAGAAAGATTGAAAGATTATAATGAGAGGGGAAGGAAGATCTAAGGGAAGTCCTGCCTTAGCACTTGGCCACCAGGAACCCTGCTGCCCTTTCACCTTGTCTCCCTGTCCTGACCCCTCCTGTTGCTGAAGATGCTTTGGTTACAAAGCCAGGTCTCCTTGTGTGGAGAAGGAGTGGGCCTCCTTGTGTGAAGGAGTGGACCTCCCTCTGACCCACACACTTTGTCCTCCCTTGCAAACCATGAGCAACCTGACCAAGGAGAGTGAGAACAGCAGCAGCCTCGAAGAAGAGGTAAGCACAGCCAGGTACCCCCTCAGGGAAGTGGGGCTGAGCTGGGCTGGGCTGGGATATGGGATCCCAGTGCCCTGGGAGCTCGAGGGCCTGGCTGGGCACTTGACCTCCACTGCCTAGGGCTCTGGACAGCCTGTGCTGCCATCAGGGGGTCCTCCACATGGCCTGAAAGGGACAGTGAGGCTCCACTGGAGGACAAGGGTTTGGCGCTCTCCTTGGTCTTACCTACCTCTGCTGGAGACAGTGGATCTCCCCAGCCCTGCCTGTAACACCACAGTGATGTCACAAGTGATGTCAAGCTGGCTACACCCATCCCAGTCACAACCCACCATGGGTACACCTACCCCAGCCCCCCAAGGTCAAACTCAACCCTGATGCGGCCCTCAATGAAATCGGGTTTGACACTCCTGCTATATATTATTGGATGAGGCCCTGCCAATTGGCAGTAAAACTCTTTCTATATTGGGGTATTCAAGTTACAAGTAGGGGATAATAAGCTTGAATGCTCCTTCAGATGTGTTGGATTTTTATCCCAACTCCTTACATTCTACGGTGCAAGAAATAATTATTACCTTCCAGACATCAGAGGGATCCAAATATTGTTCTATCAAAGTTTTGTTAAACATACATAATTGGTGTAGCTCTAAATTCTGGTTTATAAACCACAATGGGTGCTTTCATAGCTTCTTAGCAATAGCAATAGCACTTAGAATAGAAAGGGCTCTGTTCTCTTTACCCATAATCTTCATGACTGAAAGGTGATACCAATTAAAGTCTCCAAAACCATCTTGAATTTAAGCAAGCATGGCTGCCTTTAGACCTGAGGATCTGATCAGAATTTTGTTTTATTTTGAAATCTTGGTTTTGGTTTAAGAAATTCAATACAGAAATTTCAATAACAGGAGTTTATATCTCAAATTTCTTACACACACACATCTTACATGTTCTTCATTTCAGTGATAAAATATAGAAGGAGGAAGCAAATTGTTTTTACATAATTTTGCTATTAAAGAGTCTGAAATCTAGGCTTATGTGGTGCTAATGATTTTAAAAAATCAAATTCATGTGTGCAAAACAGCCTACTGATATGTATATTCTGGTCCTTAGATATTGCAATAGTACAATTTATTACAAATTTACATGGGTGTATTGATAAGGCTTTGGGCTATCTACATTTATTCCACATCATTTCAAAAAGCTTTTTTTTCTCATTCAAAGGAACAAAAAACTATTTTTTACTCAAGATCTCAGGAACTGATGGTTATTTCAGACTGAATTTTTTTCCCCTGCCCAATATGACAAAGAATCACACTTTCATAAAATGTTTAGATTATTTTTCACTGAAGTTCTCAAAAGAAATCCCAGAGGCAGCAAGAATGCATTGAAAAGCATGATAATCACCTTCTGCAAATGCACCTGGCACCCCAAGCAGTTCACCAATAAAAAAAAATTCCTGCTCGCTTTCTTAAAAAGAAAATAAACAGCCAACCAGTTAGGCCAAAAATGGAAGGCTGGGTCAACCTTGAGCAGTCAGGATCAAACTGCTGGCAGTGGGCAGAGTCAGCCTGCAATACTGCATTCTAATCATGGCACCACCATGGCTTCCTTTAACAAAAACCAAGAAAACCCCATTAGAACTTAATATGATATGGAACCCTATTAATATGGTTCTTTGCATACCCACTCTGAGTATGTATTTTTCATGTGAATGAAGTATGACATTGTTCAGATGAATATTGGCAACTCAAAGTACAACAGTTACAAACTTGGTGGCATCTCCTTTCCTTTGGACAAGCCTCAGGGCAAAAGAGAAAGGGATAAATTAAAGGGATGCAACAGAAGCAAACTCACTGAGAACTTCTGATCACCAAAAAATGGAGCTAGCACTGCTACCCATCTGATACTGGACAAGTTACTCCAAATATTTTAATAAATCTTGGATGATGGCATACACAACATGAACGGAACTGGTTCTATGTACTTGCTCTCCACTTTGTAGCATTTTGTGACTTGTTGAGTGGTTGTAACTGGCTACTTGGCTATCAAGTCGTAAGACATGTTTGATGCAGTGATGATAATAGCATAGACTAGTTTAGTTTCTCTATCAAGCATATATTGTTGATCATTAGCACCTAGAAACATATTCTGCTTGCCTACTTACTACCTCATTCCTGCTGGACTATGAAGGAAGAAGCTATTCACTAATCAGCTTATGGCAGCACGGAAAATTAGTAGATGAACTCAAGAATGTGCACACACCAATCTGAATGAGCTTTCCCAATGTGCATGCCCAAAAATTATCTGAATTAGTACATGACTCCTAAAAGCCAATTGCATGTAGAATATCTGTTCTTAGAAAATGAAGTGCTATCTCTTCTTTCTCTGTCTCTTTCCACCAAATATCAATGTAAAGCCCCAATCCAAATCAATTAAGAGTCCAGGCAGCAAGGAGGACTTTGGCTGGGAGCCATATGGCTGGAAAAAAAAGATCAAAATATCTCTACCCTCTATTCAGAATGTAAATTCATAGTACAACTGGTATGACCTGCACATGGATTAGAGAACAAATAAAAGTATACGACTCTCTCCCATTTTCCCAGAAAAAAAAACCTACTCAGAAAGTTAAGTTCTAGCCTGATTTTTACATGAGTGCCCACTATAAGGCCTCCCACCAAAACAAGCCCTAATTAAGACCCCACCCACTCCAGGGTACATAGGAAAAAATTAAGCTAGGGTGGGGATGTGGAGTGGTGCTGCCCTCCTACTTACCTTTGGATAGTTGCTGCCAGGCCTCACACAGCTTGGCCCACTCTGCAGCCAGCAAGACTTTCCTGAAGGCTTCTGTAGCCAGTAACAGAGCTCCGGATCAATCCAGAGTTCTGTTATCAGCTGCAGAAGCCTTTCCTAAAGGTCTTTCCTTTTTTTAAGTCAATTTTTTTATTAATATATAAGTATTTGAATACAATGTATTGTCTGGGCATTTCATTTTACAAAAGAAAAAAAGAAATAAATATAACAGATATACTGATAGTAATAATGATAATACACATAATAATTCTAACCATATATTATAATTATATGAAGGCCTCTGTAGCCGATAATAGAGCTCCAGGTCGATCCAGAGCGCTGTTACCGCTGCAGAGGCCTTCAGGAAATCTTGTTTTCCTTGCTGGCCAAAGAAGTTCCTAAAGGTCTCTGAAGTGAAAAGGAGGCCAGGGGCAATCCACGCAAGTGAGGTGAGTCAGTGGACGACATCCCATGTGTGTCTGTGTGTGTGTCTGTGTGTGTGCGTGTGTGCGTGCGTGCGTGTATAAAATCATTTTACCCATTAACTATCCATTGTAGGATGAGGATATATCCCTTTATAGCTGATCCTAGAAGTGAAGCCAAGAACAATTTACTGAATCTCCCATGTTCCTATTTTGCTAAAACAAGACAGGAGCCAAAGAGCAGACACCATGTACCCTTCAAGATTTCACAAAAGAAAAAAAGGGGACATAATACTAACACCCAAATTCTAATTGCAAGAATGATTACCTGAATCCCTTTGGCTGTTATACATCACTGAAAAGTGGTTCTACTTCAGCTGCTTTGTGCTATGTTCATTTAGTCCCCAATCCCATCTGAATAACAGGATGGCAATCTTTCATTTGGTTAATCATATGCATTAAAAGCTTAACTCTAATGTACAAAACTGCACAAAATCATTGTGACATAGAATGAAAATGTTTGCACTTACATGCACTCAGGGATTTGGTATCTACAAGTAAGTCTCTATATATCAGAGTATATAGTTCAGTTTATTAAAATATGTAGCCACTGACCAAAAGATTTTAACTTTCTTGTATAAGAAATTAAAATCTCATGAAAAACATTATTAATCACAACAAAAGCATTTAAAGATTATGTACCAGAGTGTACCACAATTTGACTTTCATTCATCCAAGAATGATCCCAGAAAACAACAAACACATTTTGAAAATGAACTTTAAGACAAAATTGATATCATTAGTGTAAGGCTACAAATAGTCTTCAACTTATAATCGGTCTGAGGGTAGTTTGTAAATTTGTAAAATTTGTAAAGCACTTCCACCCTTCATAAAATGTTGCGTCCACATTCCTGTGTCACATGACTGCATTTTAGGCATTCAGCAGCTGGCTTGCTTTTATTACCAGGTTCAGTGTCCCATAAATGTGATTTGCGATACTTTTCATATTTCTTTTCATATTTGCTTAACGAGTATGACAATTTGCTTAACCACCACCACAAAAAAATGTCAGAAAAATGGGTTCTGTCACATGGATGTCTCAATTTACAACCACAATGACTTAGGCTTGGAAATCTGGTTCCAATTGAGATTATAAATTGAGGACTACCAGTATATGTTGGTAATATGTAAGCTTAAACTCCTGTAATTCAGTGCAACAGAAAATTCCATATCTAGGATTTTTTCCATAACAGGAGTGCAAAGCTAGATGTCCCTCTAGATGAGGAAAATCATAATTCTGATCATTTGCAGTCACTAGATATGATTACTAGGGTTAATGTGAGCTGTATGCCAAGAATAGTTGGAACTTACATACAGCATTCTTCATTTTTGACAATTATCAATGCAAAATTAGAATTATTGAGTAAGTAACTAGGAGAAGACCAGTGGTCACTCAAAGGTCATGACAATCAACTTCAGCTTTTCCAGATTAATTGTGATTTCAAAGTTTCATTACATTATTTGCATTATAGCCTCATCTTCATTATAGCCTCATCTTATTAAATAAATAAGACATCTATTTAAAATTATACAAAATAATACAATACATTCAATAATCAAGGTTACACCTCAAAGGTTGAGAAAAAAATCCAAACAGGTGTCACCCAAGAAGCAATTTACAATTCAATGAATTAATTTTTTTACCAGAATTTATGTCAGGCTTCATTTGTCAGGTTCAACCTAATATTTTTGGGGAAATTATAAATCATGCTGTTTATGTCTAGTGAATATAAAACTTTCAGAAAAACTACTTCAATAAAGGAATATGTGGCTAAATGGGAAACTAAACTGTATTATTTCAGAAGTAATATTAAAAAGGGATGATTCCAGGGGTGGGATCCGACTGGTGTAACTATTGGTTCGGTGATTTTACATTTTGCACACGCATTTTGCGCGTGTGTATCGTCATCTAGCTGCCTGGACAGCTGAGTAGCATTGTGCGCGAGTGCACAGCGGTTGAAAAAGCACTTTTTTCCTGCTTTTTCAACCACAGCTGTGTCGCGCAAAGCAGCTGCGGTTGAAAACGCAGGAAATAAAGGTCAGGTAAGAGCCTGGGCAGGAGGGNTTTGCTGCTTTTCAGAGCAACCGGTTCTACAGAAGTGGACAGAACCGGTAGAATCCCACCCCTGGATGATTCCCAGTGATTGTATCCAATCTGATGTCCTCTCTTGATCATTCAAAGGTGATGTCAACCAATTCAAGTTTCCCAGGTTTTTCAATTCTCAATCTTTCTATCTGCATGTATATTTAAGGTAAACGTACTAGCAATAAGGTGCTGCATTCTTCAGTAGATATTTAAAAATATGTAATCTTCAGATGTGTTACAACTAACAGAGATATTTAAAGGAGAATATTTGTAGCTCAGGGTTGAAATGAGAGGTCCTTGGTGTTCTGTAAGCTGGGTTGCTTTCTTGCAGATGTTTCATTACCCAAACTAGGAAACATCATCAGTGCTATAAGGAGTGCGGTTTGCTGTTAGTTTATATTCTAGTGGTTTGCCCTGTCAGTGTTGGTGGGGGTGGTTTTAAGAGATTCTTTGGTTGGGCTGTTTACTGTTGGCTTCTTTGGCAGCTTCTTGATTGAAGTACTGTTTATTTGATTGTTGGTCTGATGTTAATTTTGGAGTTAATCTATGCACAGAGCATCTAGATCAGCATTTAAAATATCTATATGCTTGGGGCCTGACAAATATCACTATATGATATTTGATATAATTCTATATATAGTTTGTTATTTTCAATACAAGCTCTAATGACATAAAGCTTTGTTAAAAATGTAAATGCAGTATAAATATCATAAATGTAACAATGTCACCATATTCAAAACAGAATATTCAAATTCCATCACAATGACTTGGATTAAAAAACAAATTTCAACTAAAATGGCCAGAAACTGACTAATTTCAAATTTCATTTTATTAAACATAACTATGTGGGGCATATATTTCAGCTGAAAATGATGCACTTTGTTCTATAAATCTCCCTGAAAGTTTAGGATTGGAGCATTCATAGAATTCAAATCTTATATTTTAAGTGGTTCTTCCAAATGTAGATAAAACAATTAATCTGTACCATTATTTTTCCTCTTAAATTGATGCCCTATGTCCAATCACCAAGAGCAGACTACTGAAGAAAAAAAACCAGTTAAATCCATCTCTGATTTCTCACAGTCTAGGCAGAACTAGTAATTTCCTTCAAAACATGTATGTCTTGCTGTTTAGCCTCAAGTTAGTGCAAAGCATAAGTTTTAACAAGTCTACCCCTACTCCACAAGGCACTGGTCACAGCCCAGCTGTCCCTGGAGGAGGCTGCTCCTGAACCTCAAGGGGAGCCATCGGGACATGGAGACACCCTCTTCTCCAAATCCATAGTTCATTTGGAGGTCCTTCCTTCACCCATAATTTTCCTTAACTTGATCAAGGAGCAGTTTGCCTCCCCTGCTGCAGGCCCCCGCCCATTGTCCCATGACAGATGGTTTTACAATGTGGAACCTTCCCTTGCTACAGCTCTTGCAGTGCCCTCTGTAGATGCTCCAGTTGTAGCTTCCTTCTCCTCGGGCACTCCAACCAAGCCCAAGGACGTACTCAAAGCAGGGGACAAGCGTTCTGAGCAGACACTCAAATGTAATCACCAAGCCTCTGCTTGGGCTGTCCGGGCTTCGACTGCTGCATCATTATTCATGAGGTCTTCACTCTGCTAGCTACACCAACTACAAGACCGCATACCTCCATCAGATTTTAGATCGCACCAGGATCTAAACAAGATTATTTCAGCAGCAGAATTTATGACAGACGCCACCCTAAATTCAGCCAAGTTCACCTCCAGGGCCATGGTCTCCTCGGTGGCAGTGAGGAGACTTTTGTGGCTATGAAATTGGCAGGTGGAACCTTGTTGCAAGTGGAAATTGGCTTCAGCCCCCTGCACAGGCGAAAAACTATTCGGCGATGTACTAGAACCATTTGTTGTTCAAACCAGCAACAAACGGAAGGTTCTTTCCTCGATGGGGAAGAGAGCAGACTACTGTCCAGCTCCCTACTGTCCACCTTCCTTTTGGGCCAAAGCTACCCCCCGTTTTTCCATGCCTCAGAGGGCATATTCCCAGCACCAAGAGCAACATCCTGACGCACCTGGCAGACAACAACATACTGCAGGTAAATGGCCCTTTCGTGGGGGAGGGGGTCATTCCTTCCATCACTCTAAGTAATCCCTTGTTCTCCCCATCCATCGGAAATCGTTTGGCCTTCTTTGCCTCCAGGTGGGAGGAGTCAACAACGGACGCCTGGATGCTCAATACTGTAAGGTCAGGTTTACACCTAGAATTTCTCTCACCACCATCAGAAAAATTTGTGATCTGTCCCGTCTTGCGGGACAGTTCAAAGAGGGCCCCTATGAATTTGGCCACTCAACACCTGGTGGACATAAGGGCTATTCAACCAGTTCCCGAACATCAACAGGGACATGGATTCTATTCTTGGCTTTTCATGGTCCCTAAGGCCTTGGGGGAGGGGCCATTCTCAATCTCAAATTTTTGAATGAGTTTATCCCATACAGGCATTTCAAAATGCAGACTCTGCATTCAATTCTAGAGAGCGTTCGGGAGGGCGATCTCCTCTCCTCCATTGACCTTACGGAGGCTTACCTCCATGTTCCCATCTGGCCTCATCATCACCAGTTTCTCCGTTTCTGTTACCAGAACTCTCACTTCCAGTATCATGCCCTTCCCTTCAGGCTCTCTTCGGCTCCAAGGGTTTTCACAAAGGTCCTAGCGGCATTGATGGCTTCGCTCTGGTCCATTCCAGTGAGGATCCAATGCTACCTGGATGACATCTTGATCCTATCGTCATCCATTCACTCTGCCCATAGAGACCTACAAAGTACACTGTGCTGCCTCCAGAACCACAGCTTTTCCATCAACACCAGGAAAAACCACCTCTCACCCACAACCAGATTACTCCACCTGGGAGCTGCCATCGACACATCCCTGTGCCAGGTCTTTCTGTCTCCAGATCGGGGGAAAAGCCTTACCGAGATCATCTGTCAGATTCAACATCAACACACTGTTCCCCTGTTGTTGCTGTCCAAACTACTGGGACTCTAAAATGTTTTCTGCTCCCCTTTCAATGAGCAGGAATCAGCTACACATCAGTCAGGGTCCAGCTTACTCCACACACCCGGCATTCCTTCAAGTGGTGGCTTTCTCCGGCTCTCTGGAAGGGCCTCCTGTTCAAGGAACCGAACAGACTCCTACTTACCACGGACGCCAGTCTTCTTGGTTGGGGGCCCATATGGATGGCCAAATAGCACAGGGGGTTTGGTCCCGGATATACAGGACCTGTCCAATAAACTGGCTGGAGCTCAGAGCCATCTTGCTGGCACTGAGGCACTTCAGGGACACTGTGACTGGATCCCATGTACTAGTGTTGATGGACAACATGGTCACAAAGGCACATGTCAACAGACAAGGGGGGACAAGATCCAGGGCCTTAATGAGGGAGGCCGAATGTTTGGGGCTGTGGGCGGAGAGACATTTGTTGTCCATCTCGGCAGATCACATCTCTGGGGTCGACAACTCCCAAGCCTGAAGCTGAGTTGGTCGACCACGCAGAATGGTGCCTTCACCCGTCCCTATTCAGAGACCTTTCCCTCAGGTTTTGGACTCTGGTAGTAGATCTATTTGCCACCCCCAAAACGCTTAAGTAAACAGGTTTTTCACCAGGTTTCCTTGTCAGGGAGCAGAGGGGACCAATGCTTTTTGGAGCAGATGGCCCAGGGGTCTCCTCTACGCCTTTCCCCCTCTTCCCATCATTCTGGCAGTCATTCGGAAGATGTTGGAGGAACGGGCGGAGCTAATTCTCCTGGCCCCCCATTGGCCCAGGAGGCCCTAGTTTGCAGATCTGGTGAACTTGTCTGTAGCCACCCCCTGGGGGATTCCAGCCAACAGAATCTCACTCCAGCAGGGAGCCTTGCTCCATCCAGATCCTGGTTCAAACTGACCATGTGGCGCTTGCGTGGCAACATTTGAGAGAGGCTAATCTCCCAGAGAAGGTTATCCTCACTATACAGGCATCTCGTAAACCATCTACAATGCGCATCTATGATGCTACCTGGAGGGTTTTTTGTCAATGGTGTTTGAAGGAGGGCCTCAATCCTACCTCAGCTCAGGTAGCAGAGGTATTATGTTTCCTTCAAGATGGCCTAGAGAAGGGATTAGCACCTAATACCCTACGTCGCCTGGTAGCGGCCCTTTCCTCAATTCTCTCCTGGGAGGCTTTCCCTGCCTTGCCACACCACCCTTCTGTCTGGAGATTTTTAAAAGGGGCTTCCAACCTCCACCCCCCAGTTGTACACAGGTATCCCTCTTGGGACCTTCCGAAGGTGCTCCAGGCTCTGATGGAACCTCCCTTCAAACCCCTTTGGTCAGTGTCTCTTCAATTCTTGACACTGAAGGTGATTTTTCTGGTAGCAATCACATCTGCTAGAAGGGTATCGGAGCTGGCTGCTCTTTCAGTCAGACAGGACCTATGCACCTTTCATGATAATAGAGTTGTTCTCCGTTTAGATCCCTCCTTCATCCCAAAGGTTAATACCTGGTTTCACAGGTCACAGGACATTGTGTTGCCAGATTTCTGTCCCCTTTCGCACCACGAGCTAGAGCACAAGTGGCACACCTTAGATGTTAGAAGGGCGCTTAGAATTTACCTAAAGCGCACTTCTACCTTTAGAAGTCCATCCTCTAGCAGCATAGATAGAAAGGGCGTTCTCTGGTAATTATACCAACGCCCATTCTCACCACTGTCAGGATGTGGAGTATTAGATATGTTGAGCCTTTGCTATACCCTTCTGTTATTATTCCTAATAAAAATAATTCTGGCTTAAGTTCTATATGATGTCCCACCATTTGCTCTAACCATTTCTGAATCTGTCGCCAAAATTTCCTTGCATGTTTGCATGTCCACAACATATGATAGCATGTGCCTGGTAGTTGCTTGCATTTTCAGCACAACGGTGATAAATTTCTAAACATTTTAGCCAGCCTTGCTGGAGGAAGGTGCCACCTATAGAACATTTTATATAGATTCTCTTTATATGATATAGCCAGTGTTAATTTCTTATTCTTTTCCCAAAGCTTCTGCCATCTATCCAATTCAATATTGTATCCAAAATTTTTGGCCCATACCACCATTGTCTCTTTAACCTGCTCTTTCTCCGTTTTATAATCTAATAAATATTTATATATTACCTTAATCAATTTATCAATCCCTACCAACAATTATCTAGAGTTGTTAATTCTCTGTAAATACCCCACATTTTCATATCCTGTACATATTGTGACTGTATTTGTAAATATGACCACCACTCAGTGGTGGGATTCAAAAAAATTTACTACTGATTCTGTGGGCGTGACTTGGTGGGCGTGGTTAGGTGGGCATGGCCATGTGTCTGGGTGGGNCGTGGCTTTTTTTTTTTTTTTGCTTTTTTGAAGCCACCCCCCCACCCATTTTTGGGGCCTCAGGCAAGCCGCATGGGGCCTTTTGCTCCCAAAAGGCTCCCCTGGGGCTCAGGAAGAAAAAAAAACAGAGCATAGGAGGGGCATGCAGCACCCCCCCCTTGCTCCATTTTGGAGCCTTCATGGCCTCAGAGGAGCCTCGGGGAGGGCGTTTTGCTTCCAGAAGGCTTCCCTGGGGTTCAGGACCCTCCATTTTTTGCCTTCCTGGGCCTCAACAAGGGGAATCCCATACAGCTGATCGTATGAACAGCTGATTGTCGGGAGGGAGGAAAAAGAAGAAATACCTTAAGGGGTGAGCGTCAGGTGGACGGAGTGAGCGAGCATCAGGTGGGCAGGGCAAGCGAGCCAGTGGAGACCAGGTGTCTGGGTCGGGGGCATGGCCAGCCAGAACTTACTACCGGTTCGGTGACTCATGCCAAATCCTTGCTACCAGTTCACTCGAACAGATGCAAACTGGCTAAATACCACCACTGCCACCACTCCAATTCTACCCCTTGATCCTTTAATTCTAGTCTGGTTTTCAATTCCTCTTTCTCATTTAATATCTTTAATGTCTCCTACTGATCATAGCTAATATAATTATATCAACTCTCCATTACACCAACCAATCTAGAGAATATTCTCTGTGAAGATCCTTGCAAGTGTCTTAAGCCTGATTGTCCTTTCCACATATATCAAATGCACAATTGAAGGAGGGGAAATTTGTTTCTGTTTAAACCTACTTTTATCCCCAAATCTTTTCCCTTGGAGCTGTTCTGAAAAAAAAATGTGTCTCCAGGAACAATAAATTATACATCTAAATTAGGTGTTTTTGTTATCAATAGCAAAAAACTCTTATAAACCAAGAAATAGCATTTGGCTGGCTGGCTCCAACTGCAAAATGGTTGACATACAAATTTAATTAAAATAAAATAAAATATTCACAAGGCAAGTGAACAGTGGGGAAGAAAGAATGAGTTTTTCCTGTTCCTCCAGGTGGAGTAAACAGAGAAAAAGGCAAATAGCAATAAGGGTTCTACAGAAAAATTAGAACTAGAAATATTCCCATAAAATTTGTCCAATCTGCAAAGGTTAATTTGCACTAGAAAACCGGATTTTGCATGGAGAATTAAGAGTTACATTAATTAAATTTGAAAGCTACCAAACTTGTTTAACAATGTGTTTGCAATTTCGCATTTGTTCATTATTACTAATCAACATATGAAATGGGGACATTTCCTTTTTTAAAAAAATCCACTTCACATATCTGGAGAGAAGATGGCAGGTCTTCCACTATAGGGATATTGGCGATAAATAGTTATCTTTAACTTTCTTCTCCAAATAAATAGTCTAGCACAGGACTGTCAAACTCCCAGCCCATGGGCTGGATGTGTCACGTGCTGGCCACGTCCACGCCCGGTTTAGTGAAGGGGAGGAAAGTCCTGATATGTCATGTGATGTTGCCATGACGATGTGAGTTTGACACCCCTGGTCTAGCATCAAGACCCCACATGTGGACAATACACAGCTATGTCTGATTTAATAGGTAGATGACAAATTTCTCATTCCCCTAGAGAAATACAAATTGTCCATCCAAATTATTTGCACACTTATTAGAGATTTTTAAAAGTTCCTTCAGATGGCTACTCCCTGCTCTATCTTAGGCCTCTGAGATAGCGACAGTTCTAATTTCTACTGAAAAGTTTTTTGTTATCCTGAATGAAAAGCAACATGGAACTAAAAGAAATATGGGTAAACTGAAACTTCCTATCCATATGCTGTGGAAGTACATCTCTCAACATCTGTCATTTTTGGCCAAGAAAATAAAGCTAAGAAATTTTTGGAAGGCCTTAGTTTGTCAATTTGCTACTAAGAACAAAATATAAGTTCAGCCACCTTTCAATATTCAAACAGTGTCCTTGAGATGGTCACTCCTCCATTTACAACTGGCAAATGCTATAAGGATACAAAGGACAAGGGGGAATATCACACTTGTTTATGTTCTTCCTTGGAGGAAGAATAAAATAGGCATTAAAAATAAATAAAAATAAAGCTAAAATTGGAACAACATATTCAGTTGGCAGTTTTGATTCATTCGTGTATTGTATTTCCAAAGGATCACAGACATTCCCAAGGCAAATCAATTAAAAGAAATCTATCGGCTCAATATATTAGCCAAATACTGAGATAAGATTTAATGAGAGATATTAGGAGGATATGTTAACGGCAAATTCATCCACAACCAATTTCTAAACAACCAGCTCAGTAGAGGTTTCAAAGCAGATCCCAGCTTAAGAAAAGGGCAACAACTGAGAATCAGGATTATACATTAATTGCATATAAGCTATGAGAGTGGCCATCAATGTATTATTTATGTGCATGTGTGTGCACATATTTAAAAATGAATGCAAAATACTACTACTTATTTAACCCCCTTTGCTGTCTAGCTTGCTAATTAATAAATATGAATCATAATCAACAATTAATATGTTTTCCCTACCCTTCCTTTATTTAATAAAGAAATCTGCTTCTTGTCCTCTTTCCCAAAGTTTAATAAAAAATTAAGCATTTCATGTGACTTCTTTCAAAATATTGGAAGAACGTTAAGAAGGAAACAGGAAGGGAAAAAATCCTTTAACTGTTTTAGCATCTCCAATTTACCACTATTAGCACTTCTCCCTGAAAAATTCAGTTAATTCTTTATAAACCACATAACAATTTAATTTTCTTCCTTCCCAGTTACAGCCAAAGAAAAGTCATAAATGAGGCACAGAGAAGCAGTTTCTTACAACGAGAAGAACTGAAATCCTAAGCATTTAAGTCAGACTTAATGAGAAAAAAATGCCCTGTCCAGTCGTGTCCGACTCTAGGGTGTGGTGCTCATCTCCATTTCTTGATTGAGAGAGCCATTATCTAATGACACTTTCCGTGGCGATGCGGCCATCATGGCTATACGTCAAAGGCACATGGAACGTGTTACCTTCCCACCAAATACCTATTCATCTACTCACATTTGCATGCTTTTGAACTATTAGGAGGGCAGGAGCTGGGGCAAGGAATGGGAGCTCACCCCATCACGTAATGCTTGGGTTTCAAACTCGGGCTCTCAGCTTTCCAGCTGACAAGCTCAGTGTCTTTAACCATTGAACCATCACACCCCATACTTTTTGAAAACTGAGCCTTATATCTTACTGCCCAAGACAATTCTTATATCACAAACACTAATTAAAGCTAGTGTTATATGGATGGAAGCAGGAAAAAATGCATTCCTGCATTTCTGAAAAATGCATTCCTGGAAAATTCCTGGAACTATGTCCATTTTAATATATTGAAGAAGAAGATTCCTACTGTATTGGAGGTTTTGCAATTCCCTCCCTCTCCATCTTTTAATGATATTTTATCTTGTTTCGGATTTCTATTTTTATTCTTTTAAAGATAGGGTTTTAATGTTTTAATGCTGGAAGCTGCCCAGAGTTGTTTGCTACAAGATGGGCAGCAAATAATTCCAATAGACAGACAGACAGACAGACAGACA
>AZIM01002183.1:100203-110844 GCA_000516915.1 Ophiophagus hannah
CCTAGAATTATAAATTCCACTACCAACTAAATATCAACTAAAGTAAACAACTAAGATAAACAGTAATATATCATCACACAATGCAATGAGGTAGATATAAAGCATGCAAAGCTTGAGGTTCAGTCTTCAAGTTGAGCCTTTCTTCACAGCAACATTAGGTCGGTGACTGGTCTGGTGTAGAGCTTCTTGGTGAAAGTCTGCTGGTCGCTTCTGGCAGCCTTGTAGGATAGACAGGTACTCTTGCTTCCAACGGTTCCAAAGGGTGTTGGCAAGTTGTTGGAATTGATGTTGCGAAGGCATTTGCCTGGGTTGGGGACTGCAGCCGATCACCACAGACTATTCCTGAGATTCCCCATCCTAAGTCTGTTTTGAAGGCAAATGGGGAGCCTCTTGGGCCCCTGACTACTTCCACGGAAGCTAAAGCATCAGGGGCATTTACGCCCAGCAAGAGTAGAATCTCTGCCTCCGGATCTAGAGTAGGAAAGTAATGAACCATGTGCTTCAGGTGAGGTATGTTGCTTGCTACCTCTGGTGTTGTAATCTGGCTGCGGTCACTTAGTATCCCATCCCATTCTAACACAGGCGGCAGTGGGAACCGGGAAGTCCCGTCTAATGACTCTATACAGAGTCCAGTAGCTCTCCTCCCCGCCGTGCTTCATGGTACGGTGCACGTTGATATTGTGAAGTGCACTTCTTCCTTTTGAACATCAAAGAGGTAGAAGAATGCGGATCTGGTCAGCGAGCGAGTGCTCTGATTATCCACTATTACATACATCTTCACTGCTACTTCTGGGTGTCCATCGGGGGTAGACGTTGGCTAAACAGATCTGATGACACGAGTGAGGAAACAGTGTATTATCGCACACTGCTGAGCAATTGACACTCACCACTGGCTCCAGGTGTGCCTTTTGTAGCACGCTGAGGCTCCTTGGCCGAGGGAGGGTTATGAGTTGTCTGCTGTGGTGGCTCNNAGTCTGGATGCAGAGCAGCTGGGTGCTTGTTGCTGTTGCATAAGTAACATTGCACCTTAGCTGTGCAGTCTTTGGCCGTGTGTTGCTTAGACTCGCAACACCTGTAGCACAGTTTGTACTCCCTTATCAAACTTTCCTTAGGTGCAGGAGTTTCTTTGCAAATACCTGGCACTTGTTCAGCGGGTGTAGGGAGTTGTGGAGTGGACAAATCTGGACTTTCTTTGTATTCGTGAGCTTATCTTGGGTTGTCTCTGACGTGTCTTCACCCATACTCTGAATGGATGAGGTAGCGATCTAGGTTTTATACGTAGACATGAAGGATTTGCTCTTTGCTGTTTGTGTCAGACCTGTGGATGGCGCAGAATTGCTGCTGGCTCTTTTGTCAGTTGGGGGACTATCAGCTCTGAGTCTGCGGGTCTGAGGGTCATTGCACAACGTTGCCTGGTGGGCCATGAATTCTTCAAGAAGGGTAAAGGGAGGTACTTTGTTTCAACCATTGGCCCTGAAGGCCTCAGACAACTGGATCCATTGTTCAATTAACATCTGTGGTAGTTTTTGAATGATTTTGCTTTGCATTTCGAACTGATTAAGACAAACGAGTCCTGGCAAGTTGGGATCCCGTTATGCCTCTCTAAGCTATATAAGTATATTAGAGAAGTCCCTGAGCTGGCTAGGCTCGTCGAGACTGATTTTAGGAAAGCTGTTGAGGCGATCCAAGAGTGAGGATTCCATCTCTGTGGGAGCACCGTATCCTTCGTCAAGTCTCTTCTGTGTTAACCAAAGGGCAGCGTCTGGATCTTTTAAGTGTGATCCATAAATGTCTTTTGCTGCTGCTGCAGATCGCGGCCCCAGCCAAGCTATCAAGTGTACGAGGACTTCATTGGGCTGCAGGCGTGCAGCCTGAACGTTGCGCATGAAAATACTCTTCCATAGTAGATATCCTTTGCCTGGCTCGTCAGAAAATTTGTACACACCATTAGCGGCCAAATCTAGCTTTCCTCTCCTTAGTGCCAACTCTCTCCAGAATGCTGGATCATCTGCTGAGGTGGCATAGGGGTTGTAGGTAAGGTGCATTGGCACAATGGGATCTCCCTGTGGATTCTCATAGGCTTGGTACAGGTTGTGTCTCAGTGATGGCTCGTAGTCTTCTTCCCTGTACTTCCTGAGGTTGTCCTGCCATGCTGTATACGATGGTTTTGCTTCGCAGTGCTGGGCAGACCAACCGCAGTTATGTTGTTGTACCTCTAAGCTCAAAATGTATCGAGGTTGTGGCAGGAACTCCACTGCCTTCAGGTTGAGCTGGGGAGTTGCCGTTTGATGTATGGCTTCTTGCTGAGAAATCTTTGCTGTTACTGGTGGGCTGATTTGCTTGCCCTGCAGGTCTTGAGACGTTGGGGTAGGTTTTCTATTTTCGGGAATGGAATCTTGAATCTTAGGTCTTACAATGTCAGTTTTGTGACTGGCATTTAGAGTCTGTGGTTGAGATTCACCCCATCGATCCCCTGGTTTTGGGAGACTGCTAACTGTGCCAGTTGCACCTGCTCATTTCGTAGCAAGTACTGCTTCTCCACATAGGCCTTGACACATTTATCTGGGCTCTCTCTTTCCAACTCTCCAAGGTTGAAGTTGAGGGAGGTGTTGTCTGCTGCCTTCTACAATGCTGCGGCCCATGCTGTTTTTGCTGCCATCTCTCTTTGTCGTTCGAGAAAATCCACTTGCGCCTGAGCTTTGGCCATTTCTGCCTGTTGAGCTGCTACTGCCTCCTTCTGCTGTGTCATCTCCATCGTTACATGTAAATCTGCCTCCACTACTGCAGCTTCGATTTGAGCTTCTACAGCTCGTTCGACATAACTCGCTGCTTTAGAGGCCTTAGATGCATCACTGTGATGGGAGGATGCTCTGGAAGGATGGGAAGAGCTAGCGGCTGAGAATTGCCGTGAGATGCTGGAACCTACTTGGCTTGGGATGGAGGGAGGGGGCTTTCTTAGAATAGTGGGAGGAGGCCACACGTGATCGAGGGGCTATGTCGGATGTGGCCTTCTCCCTCAACATTTCTTCCATCTGTAGCATGCCATGGAGCACTGCCTGGAGGGAGTCTTTGCCTCTCTGAACATAGTCCTCACATTCCTTGTTTAACTCCTTGAAGCATTGTATGTGCTCTTGGAGCTTTGAATCAGCCAGCTTCGACTGGATGGATTTAAGATTACTTTCACTGTCTCTCCACCGTGCAAAAAGGTGATCTATCTTGGTCTCCATTGAGCAGATGCTGTCAAGAGACAACCTGCGTATGGAGCATCACAGATCTTCACCAGCTCCGACAATGAGTCTGCATAGCGTCAATACTGCCTGTGCCAATCGTCCCTCAAGCATGACTCCATGGGTTCGGTAAGCTTCCTATGCTGCCTGAGGTCATAGGCTTTCTGAGGTCCCGCTGCCTCTTCAGACTTGTGGACCTCCAATTCTGGGTTTTGGGAGCCAAGCTCCATGTTTACATCAAGGGTGGGTGGAGGGTTTGAGTCCTCTGGTACATCAGAGACATCTGTCATGGCTGAAGATGCTGCCATGCTTTAAATTGGCAAAGGGTGAATTTTGGAAAGTTTAGCGGTTTTCTGTGCAATTCCCCTTTTTTCCACTAGGGTGCGCTGCAAACAGGTAGCTGGATTTAGGCGACTCTGTTGAGATTCACAGCTTGGCTGCTTGAGTGCATTGTAAGGTCTGGAAGATGCTGGTGCAGTACACAGGTTGGCCCCTTGGGTTACGTTGCAAGGGGTTGCTGAATTTAGGACCCTTGCGCTGCATTACAAGGGTTTGGCTGAATTTAGGAATTCCTGTAAAATTCACTGGTTGGCCACTAGAGGGTGTGTTGCAATTCAGAACTTGACCCTTGAGTTACATTACAAGGGGTTGCTGAATTTAGGACCCTTGCGTTGCGTTGCAAGGGTTTGGCTTAATTTAGGAATCTCCTATGAGGAGCAGTCAATGTTAGGACCAAACTATGCTTAGGCGATTTCCTTTTGCTGAGGAATTTAGGCTGATGACTTTTAATTTGAGGTAGCTTCTAATTTCAGTTAAAAAGGGGAAAAACTTCTCCAGAAGTTTGCCAGCAGAGCTAAAGACACCAGGCTGTGTGTAGATTCCCTCTTAAGGGGGGTTTATGGCCTGTTTCTATGGTGATGGGCTTATCCTGAAGAATTTACGACTCTGCTGCCTGGCGATCACCATCATAAATGGATAGAGCTGGGCCTCTTTATGGCTTTGCCTCCCCTCCAGATGAGCAGAGGAAATCAACAATTGTCTCTTTCTGACTGAAGACTCAGGAATTTACACAGTTTCTTACTCAAATCCTGTCTCTTGTTTGCAAAAAACAGTCTTAGAGGTTGCAGGGAGAGACAGAGACGATGCTACTTGTTTTGTCTCTAGCAAGTGGGGGATTTCTGGCCCTTCCGAATAATTCAAACAGGCTTTAACACTTGTAGCTCAGAGAGAGAAAGAGAGAGAGAACTCAGGGTTTAAATCCTTCTTGTTTACTTTCCTAGAATATCAGATTACAATATGCTTTTTTACTCTTTTCACAAGCAATCTGATTGATTTATATCTTCACTTAGCTTAAGAGGAGATGGAACTTATCTTTTAACTTTATGCTTTCACTTTGGGAGTTCCGATTTCATTATGCTTTCATTCTTCTCACAGGAATTAGAATTGCATTTCACTGTTCTTCATAGGACTTCAGATAAAACAATATACTTTTACTTTGCGAATTCATAGTAGTCCATATTTTCACTTTGGGAGTCCAAATTAACTGTCTTTTTACTGTTCTGTCTTTTAACTACTGGCTGACAGACAGATTAAACTCTACAAAGGCTTCCATCCAAAGTTTCTTTATTGGGCCATAAGGCATCCTCAAATATAACTCACGGTTATGTCAAGATAGATCCATTCCATCTAATGTCCTGTCCAATCAATTCTTTTTTGCAATAGCTGNAGATGTGACCACATGACATGGACTACATTACCCATGATGCCTTAACTACATTTACCGTGATGCATTCCCTTAAGGGGACAGCTCCCAATTCCTAATTAAGTATCCCAATTCCCAATTAACTATATACTGTCTGGACAGCACACCTGCTGTTATCTAGTTCTTGAATAATAGGCAGTTATAACCATGTGAGGCCTAAAACAGCAGTAGCAATAGTGAATTAAAACATGCATAGTCTCTACAAAACAAAACTTGAATTTTAAATTCAGAGATAGTTTATAATATAAGAGGGGAAATTGAGGAGGAACCAAGAAACAGTAAAATCTTTCCAACTGATCTACTTAAACCTGGTTTTCTTCCTCTTCCTCTGGAATCTGAAACTGGTCCAAACCACTAGTCAACATAAGAAATGCACTGAATTGTCTTCTGATTTGTTTACGGTCTTAGTTTCATATGCCAGTTGTAGTCCAAACTATCTGTCTTCTGTTCTATCAGCCAGCTAACTCTTGCCCATCACCAAGCAAAGACGGACTTTCTAAAGAAGATTGACAAGGATGGATGAAAGAACTTTGTCTGGTTTCAAACCTAGTTTATAAATCCCCATGTCTAGAAAACATGTGATCTTCTCTCTATAGTATTTCCACTGCTTGGGATTGAAAGAGGACGGGACATTATTTTGCATATATATGGGCCACAGGGAAAGTATTCTCCTGCAGAGCACTGAGGGGCTGAACTGCCTTTTCAATCAATCTTCAGTTTTCAGACTTCCCTTTGCATTGTGTTCTTATCAATTCCATTAGCTTTTGCAATTTGCTTTTAGGGTTTTATTTTAATTTTTATCACACACTCTACTTTTTCACTGTTCTGCAGTGAAACAGTGGAACACACATATTTTAACAACCGTATTTGTTCTGACTTAAAAATGCAACTGTTCTAATAATAACTTTAAAGTAGGGTAATTCACAAGCAGTTTTTACAAAGCCTAGAAATATAATAACAAAATTAAGAAATTGCAGTAATGATTAAATTATAAAATTACTCTCTCTTTTTTTCTCTCCAGATGAGTCCTGACTTTTGTGGCTTAGACATCACTTCTTGTAGCTTCCTGGCAAATCTATTTCTTTCTCTGCCAGGTGTCATATATATTTTTTTGCCATAGCATAGGTGTATTGACTGCTACTCCAATCCAAAGATATAAACCAATCAAAAGATATAGACCATTTTTCCTAGGCAACAGAAAAGCTTTCTCTTTTTTTTAAAAAAACCATATATATTCTCACATTAAGAATAAAAACTCCCTTTTTACGACCCTGTAATCCCTTAATTTGTGGTAGAGTAAGGGTGACTGGATGAGGCTGAGTATTTACTGGATGCCCTTCCTGACACCATGGGGAGTTCAGATATTTTTTCTTTGCAGCCTAGGAAAGAAATATCTGCTGCTATCTATGATTAAACTCTCAACCTTCCAAGTAGAAGGCGAGAATCTTCACCACTAGGCCACCATGCTGCTCCCACATTAACAATAATAGTGGATAAGACCTTACCTTGGTGCTTAGGGAATGAGGCCTCAAAAAGTAACTGCTGGAATCCTGACAGTTCAATCAAGAAATGGAAGGCAATATTTTAATTATACCACTAATGATGATAGTTACAAAAAAGAGTTTATCAGTGATGTGTGTGTATTTGTGTGTTTGTATTTGCATCTTTTAACTGACTATATCTAACTACATATGATCCATTCACAGGTGACTAGGTCTAGTAGTCTTTTCCTCAGTGTCCCTGATGGTAAAGTACCTTTCTTAGACATTTAGATCCTGCTTAATCTTCTACCAACTATTTCAGCTGCTGTTTCTTGGAACTGTTCAATCTCACTTCTCTGCCAAAGAGAATGGCACTATAAAAATACAGTAGATCAAAGAAAGGCCAAAGAGGACTGAGAGTAGGAGGAACCAAGGAATGTTTAATATCTACTGAGGTAGTGGGAAGAGGAAAAGATGAAATAAATAACCTGTGCAAATGGCATAGCTGGCTAGAATTCTGGACAGCAGTACTTCACACTACAATTCCCATTTGTCCATAGATTATTAAATTATAATTCCATATAAATTTCTCCTTGAAAACAATATGCAGAAGAAAAATGTTGGCCTTGGGCATCAGCGTTACTGCTTTCCTCCTTGGTTTAACTGCATTTGTTGAAAAAGAATTATAATATCTTCAATCTTCTTGTCATAGTTTAAGAAAGGCAGTCAGTCCTGAGATCTTACAAAAGCAAGGATTTGGGGGGTGCGAGAGAAGAAAAGGATAGGTGTCATTTATTAGTCTGAGCCAAGTTCCAGGTGTCATTTGCAGGTTTTGAGCATTTATAAGAGAACCTTGCATTGAAGGTTAAGACACAGTCCTTTCTCCCCAGGGTCTTTCATGCTTAATTAACCTTGCAAATCTCATTTCATGCTCTTGGTAAAATCAGATTTTATTTTGGAGGGGGCAGAGGAAAAACAGTGACCTTCAATCTCCTGCACGAACTCCCATGCCATGCTGCAACTTGCCAACCCATATTGACTCACTGTCAGAATTGCACAGCTCAGATTGAAAGTGGGAACACTTCGGGTTTGCAGGATTAATTTCTAACATTCTGAAAGTGTGCTCTGATTCACTAGCTAAAGTTTCTGCTGCTTTGACAGGGGAGGCAATCGAGATTGAAGTAGCCACAAGTCTCTCTTACATGCTCAGCTGCATGGGGGAAATTATTTGCTGTAGTAAATGCTGTTTGTCAGATTAGAACTCAAAGACTATCCAGGCCAAGAAACAGCTTTTTCTTTCACCCAATTCTATTTTATATGCACGTGATGAATTGGTTGGAGAGTCAGTTCTGTCTATCTGATTTTATTTATTGCTTCAGATCACCTCTAAAGAAAACATTCTTGCAGCTATAACATGCCCTGTGCAGAACATTTATTCTACATTATCGCTCCTATTCAATGGAATGGAAAAGAAATTTCTTTGTTTTTTCATCTGCAGAAAAGGAAAACCTAGTACAGAGTTCTTACCTACCAAATAACTAAAGAGTAGTGAGAGTGACATTTATTTTATGGAGGAATGGTCTCTAGAGATGTCCAGACTTTTTGGTTTATCATGTTCAATCAAATCTGAAAAACGTCATAAAGAAGCTACTCCTTTGACTAGCTTTTTCAAATAAGGAAGTATCAGCTCTCTGGAAGAATTCAGAATAAAAGGAAAATTTGCAGCAGATCAATTTGAACACCATCAGTAGCCATAGCACCTTGCAACAACAACATTAGATCAAAATAATTTTCCACCAGAAGGAATTTTAACAATTAGGTTAAAATAAAACCTATCAGGAAGTCCTGTTCTATAGAAAGAATACCAGATGGAATCTGGAAGATACTGTAGATTTCAGTGTAACAATGTTGTTGCTTTGTGTCATAAAACACCTTCTTCCAGTTCTTTTTATTTGGAGATTACACAACCAACATTGGTCAATTCTGATTTTAAAAACTGGGTTATTTGGAAGTAATAATAATACTCCTGGGCTGAAAGGTTGTATAACTATATCATTGTCCAAGTTTAGAATTGCTAAAATGGAAACTCAGATGTGATTATACACACAAGTGGTTGAATACTCTGAAAGCACCAAGGGACTTCAGGCAATGCTCAGGCAAATGTATAGCACCTGACAGCCTGGGATTTGAAGAAAACATCTTCCAAAATGAATCCAATTCAGATTCTTCTCCATTCACGAGAAAATATTGAGGAAATGGACAAGGCACAATTTAATCTGCAAAATCTTCAGATGTGTTGGATAAGCAGTTGTCACAGTTTAGAAACTATCACAAAATAAATTAATTGTCAAGCTCAAAGGAGACTGTATGTTGTACACAGAATGCAATTGTCCATATATTGCTCTGCCTAGAATCCCTTTCTGTAAAACAGAATAAATTGTTTTTTCTGAATTACATCTTTCCATAAATACAGAAGTAGGTTACATTCTCTGCTATCTACTTTCAAACAGCTCAAAGGAACTAATAATGAATTTAATTTAGTAGCTAAATAAATAAAGTTAAGAGCAAAAAGCCTTTTTAAATCTCCCACCTTAAACTCCCCCACTGAAAAGGAATTGAGGTGTAGTCAAAAACTAGGATCACAAAATCTCCAGTGAAGATTTGAACAAAACAAGTGATTTAGGGGTAGTAGAAAGGCAAATGATTTGCGTCAAACTGAGCATTCTCCAGTTCTCAAACAGAAATAAGAAAATTAATATAAATCTGTTCCATTTTCATGCCAGCTTTGCAAAACTGACTTATCTGCCCACCCTCCAACTGTCTCCATTTAGAGAGCTGAACAATAAGTGTTAGATTTATTTTAAACTTACTTTTTTTTACTCTAGGGTTTCTCTCTCCTCTCTTTCAGTAAAGGGGGGTGGGGGAAGTCCTCCATCATGTCTTCCAGGTAAATAAATAAATGAATAGTCTCCTGTTTCCAAGAAGATTGCAAAGCTATTTTTTTATTCCTCTGCTATGCTATGTATCCATTGGAAAAGGAAAATAAATAAATGAAGTTGTGATGAAGATGATGTGACTACAAAGTGTTTTATAGCTACTGTGAATGCTCATTTGAGTAGAAAGACAGTGTAGAAATCAAATTAATCAGCAGTAAACAGATTATCCCATATAAATCCTTGTTCTTTACTATTAATTGTAACTCACATCATCATATAGTCATCTTCCTTCAGCTAAAGAGTCATAAATCATGCTATTACTTGGTCTATATTTTATATAGGTTTTGTCATAAATGCATCATAAGAACTGTGGCATTACAGAGATCATTAAATTCCAAATGATTAATTTGAAATCGGTAGACCTGTGTTCAAATACAAGTAAAACTGAAGTTGTAAATATTCTTATCCTTCTCCACTGAGATTTATTTTTACCTGCATTGTGTATCCAATGCTTTTTGGAAAAAGAGACACTTCTCTCTAAATGTTGGTAGTCATCCTCATTATGTCCCAGCTGATAGAAGCCATTTAATTCAACATGAAATAAGGATAAGTGAAATCCTCTCAATTATGGCTTTTTCCCCTGCAGATATTTCAACTGTTTTTGGGACACTTCGCTATTAAAAGTAATTTTATTTTCCCTTAATGCAAATAGAGAAGCATGGGTAAAGAGGCAACTTGGATGAAGATTTAAACACTGTGCTGAACACTTCTATTGATTAAAAATAAACTACTCTTCAATCTGATGGAAGAATTTTAAAATTACTCCCTTTTTACAACCATATAATCCCTTAATTTGGGGTTAGGGTTAGAGTTGGGGCAACTGGATGAAGCTGAGGACTTAATGGCAGGATGCCTTTCCTGACTCTACAAGGAATTTGCAGCACATATTTTCTCTTTGCACCCTGATAGAGAAATATCTGTCACTGCCTAGGATTGAACTCTCAATTTTCCGAGTGGGGGGAAAGCATTTTCATCACTAGGCCACCATGCCATTCAGTGGAATAATAATACCAAAAAAAAACCCCATTGTGTGGAATTCTTATAGGTAGAGTATACACATACCATAGTTGTTACAAGATGTCTGGGCAATGGGTATAAGTGTTTCTTTTTCATTTCAATCATTTATTGAATGATCATTACTGCATCATTTGTCAGAGTATATTCATGAACTGGAA
>AZIM01002183.1:177249-188523 GCA_000516915.1 Ophiophagus hannah
AATTATTGGACATTTTGGGTTTGTTTTTTTAACTGTCTGTTAGTGATTGTTATGTTTGTTGTATTGTTGTTTTTAGGATGTGAGCCGCCCTGAGTCCCTTTGGGAGGTAGGGCGGCATATAAGTCCAATTAAATTAAATTAAATTAAATTGAGTTGCACCCAAAAACACAGATAACATATGCAGCTCCTGCAGAAACTGCACTAACGGGGCTTGCCTGCAATTAAGGTGGCTTGAGTATTTAATACAGGACCCTTGGATCTACTGTAATCCCTTCAATTTGTCCATAGAAATAAAAGCAAACAGAAATGAATCAAACTCATTTGGTTTAATATGACACCTTATTCTAGAGGGTGCACTGATTATCAGCAGAACAATCCATTTTTGTTCTTGATACTTTATTTCCAATACAGTTTACACTGTAGAGCGTTTTTATTGCTACCACACATCATTGACTCAATTAGGAATCCAGCACCTATGGGAACTTGTGAAAATGTTCTCTTCCCTTCTAAAGCAACAGTCAGCTATTTTATACTTTACACAGCAAGAAATCACCATTCCCAGAGAAAGTCCAGTCATTCTTAGCTATCAAGTCAACACTGCCAAAAGAAAATAAAAACACACCAGTGTATCATTCACTCAAGTGTTTTATGTTCAGGGTATAAGCACCATTGTTTATGTAGCCAAAAGAGCACCAGCTTCACACACTTGAGCCTTGGCAGAAACACATTTTAGATCTGTTAAAAAAAACGTAGCCAATCAACAATAGAATACATGGGCAGGGGAAAGAAAATTCTAGTTTTAACTAGGAGGGAAACCCAAGGGGGGGTTAGAGTCGGGTTTCCCCAGATGTGCTAATATGACATGCCTAATAAATCTATACTTTGAGGAACATGTCTGCCTTGGAATTTTGATCCTGTTGGGTGTGTTACTTGGAACCCTGACACTCTCCCAAATCTAGATGGGAGATTGCACAGAAGGTCATGGAGAATAACAAGGCTAAGATCCTGTAGGATTTCCAGATACAGATGGGCAGGCAAGTAATGGCCAGTCAACCTGACACAGTGATAGTAGACAAGGATCATAAAACAGTTGTAGTGATAAATGTAGTGGTATTGAGTGAGCAACATGAGGAAGAAGGATTAAGAGAAAGAATTATCCTAAGAATATCCATCATCCCAGGGACCACCTCAGAACTCTCTGACTGGAAGATTCAGTGCTAGAAATAGCTGTGATCCTGCGCAGAACCTTCAAACTCTCAGGTCTCTGTAGAGGACCCAAAATTGAGGAACACATAGACCACCCATGGGAGTGAGAATAAAATTTGTTTTTGTATGTGTCCTTGTGTCCACCCCTGCACCTCAAAAATCACATTTTTATTACAGGAACTTTCCTAATTAAATGATATGGCATGTTTTTGGACGTTAAATTGGAGAAATATTTATTCAAAAGATTTGAACTATTGAATAATTTTGAGATCCTTTGTTGCTTTTTGATGATCCATTCAGGAAATGTCTTTACCATCACAGTATGATTTTTATTTGAACTGACAAGATTGTATATCAGCCCAGCATGATTGTAAATCAGGACTCTCTAAAAATTCAACCCCTTAATCTGGAATTGGCTTCCTCAGCAACCACAGTAGAAGATCTGTCTGCTACAATCAGTGCCTGTATACTTATCCACATACACCAAGACTCTAGATTGAAATTCAAAGTATTTCCCTGCCATTTGCTGTGTTTACAGTTATCTGGTTGTTCTGTTCAAGATCGAAGGAAACTGGAACTTGCTGATCTCCATCTATATTAGAGGTGCATAAAATAATACAGGAAGTCCTCGATTTATTACTGCAATTGAGCTCAAAATTTTTGTTGTTAAGCAAGACAAGTGAGTTTTGCCCCATTTTTTACAACCTTTCTTGCAACAGTTAAGTTAATAACATGGCTGTTAAGTGAAAATGGCTCCCCCATGTATTTTGCTTGATAGAAGGTAGCAAAAGGTGATTACATGATCCCAGGACACTGCAACTATATGTGCAAATATGTACCAGCTACCAAGCATCCAAATTTTGAGCACGTGACCACATGAATGCTACAATAGTCATGTCATTTTTTTCAGTGCCTTTGTAACTTCTAATGGTCATTAAACAAATGGTTGCAAATCAAGGACTATTTGTAGTTCAGTAGAATACATGAGAATTGTTTTCCTTCTGTTGGAGTAATGTATTATATAGTAAAGGTCAATGGGGCTTGATTCTGAAAAGAATTACTGCCTTGTATAAAATATATTATATAGAATTACCATCTCAAAATGTTATGACCACCAATCTATGTGCTGTAACACTGGACTACAGAAGATGGACCCATTTCAATATCAGAAGCAATGTGAACTGAACGAATAAGGAAGGCAATTAAATCCTGATTGTGGATTCAGCAGAAAAAAAAATATTGATCACTCATGACTAAATAAGCTTTTGGGATTCAGGTGAACTTCACTTAAAGTGTGGGTTGTATTTATTTCAACTCTCCTAGGAGTATGATAAGACAAAACTCAACTTATTGTTCTCACCAACTTGCAAAAGTTTTAACTCTATTCAATGCAAAATTCTGTTGTGCCCAACACATAATATAATCTGAGCTGAATTTAATGTAACATGACATGAGATTAGCTACGAATTAGCAGCTAATTTGTTAAACATCCATGAGATTAGCTACGAATTAGCAAAATTTTAAAATGAGAAAATGCAATGGAGCACATATACAAATATAGAATGAATACAGTATATAGTGTTAACCAAGTTTACCTGATAGTAGAATAATCACACAAGAATGATACTAGAAACATGGAGTTTCAAGGGCCCATTTAAAACTATCAAACCTCTGCTTAGTATAAGAACCCAAATTAAAGCCATGGATAGCAGTCTGCCTGAACACATACAGTAAAGAGGTGGATAATTGGTTCCACTGGGATGTTAGAGGACAGGACATGAACTACTTTTGTATGATATTCTTTGAAGAGTGATGTCTAAAACCCTTTTGGTCATCTCTGCTCAAGGCCAGGCTTTCTTACTTCACTCCATAGCACTTAGTTTCCAGTCCCCTGATCACTGATGTAGCTCTTCTCTGAACTGACTTTAGTTTGCCTAAATATTTCTTAAAAACTGGCATCCAGAGGAAGACAAAATACTGGATCTAAAGTCTGAGCAAGGCTGAATAAAATAAAATGATTATCTGGAAGCAGCCACATTTGGGGACTATAATAGTCTTAATTCATATTCTGTAATGGTATGTAAGAATGTCCTTGGGAGATGGAGGGAAGAGATGCTGCCTAGGGAATGGTTAGATAAGAGAGGGCATAGTCCGCAGCTGCATAAAAGGGGAGGAGAAAGATACTTAGAAGAGACCCCCTTCCTTAAGTTCTCAGGCTGTAAAGGAGACAGTGGGAGATTTGTACTTTCAGACTTGAAAGATTGATGTCAGCCTTCCCAGGTAGACCAGACAGGAAATACAATCAGATTAGCTATTTCTATCTTACTATTAAGGCTACATTAACAGAATCTTGCAAAAATGAAGCCAGCCACCTGCTCTACTAAAAGCAGAGGAAGTACACAAAGCAGCAGAAACAGCAGCCTCTGGTGTTGAGATTCTACTCCATAGCTCAGGTTTTAAATTTCCCTTTGCAAGTTGGTCTAAAAATGCAGAGAAAAGAGAGGGGGGGGAGAAAGTATCAAATTTTCTCAGGGGAACCTTCTCGGTATATGTAATTTTCCATTTTAGCATTTGATAGCCTACTGCTTTTGCTTGAGTAGTACATCTTGCTATGGAAGTTATTATATTAGCCAACAACATCCGGTCTGTTGGAAGTTAATATTGAAAATGAGAATCACAGTACTTACAGACAACATGGTTTGTGTTACGTTGCAGAAGGCAAATCAATGTTCTCTAATGTTTTTGACATTGGATTAGCCCTAACCAACCTGGAAAATTATTCTGGGACCTATATTTCAACATCAGGAAACACAATGTCACATACTCCAATCTAGATACTCTATTATTCCATATGGATGATACTATACTGGAGAAATGGAAGAAATTGCATGTGTATGGTGTAATTACAGATAGCACTCACAGTTTTTTAACAAGAAATGAGTCCAGAAGGATGCAATGACTACAATGACTCAACCCACTGTATTTGTATGCTATCACAATCATTATAAATGGAACCTCAGGGATGAAGACTCAAAACAACTGCATATTTTATTTTAATTGTTTTGCCTCCTTCATGTCTAAACCCTGTCTACTCTGATCAACCTACCAGATCATCACAACATTACAATCTTAGAAATGGTTAAACCCAAGAGGCATTGTGGGATAACATTTCTCAACCCATAAATTCTTATCTATATTAGTATAAAGAAAAAAAAAGTAGAATAAATATTATATTAGTCATAGTATAGTATAGACAGGCTATACAGAAAGCAGCCTCATGAAAATGTATAAAAACTATTAGTCTGATATTTATCCCTATGAGAATAAGAAATGTTTAATATTAATGATCCAACTGGTTCCTCCTCCTCTATTCTATAGCTGTAGAACTTTAAGGAAAAAAATGGAGCTTCCTGTATGAAAGAAACCTGATTGATGTGTATTCCAATATGCAAACATTACCATTTGTGCACATCTCTCTCACACATACATTTGACGTTAAAAAACAAAACAAAAGCAAGATGAGAAACTATCATTGCTTTGGACCTGGAATAATCCAACAACAGGTGCTTTAATCTGATAGTGTATGCTTCAGGCATTAGAGGAAGGCTCAGGCATGGCTTTAAAAATGACAACTTGTAAGTTCTCCAAGGAAATGTGGCAAGCCACAGGACCATAATTTTCATATAACCAACAATACTCTGGAAAACTAAATTTTAGAGTTCTGCATCATTTTGAACAAAATAACCCTTCCTAACTATGAAGCAATTAAAGCCAACCAAAACAGCATATTGGAATATGGGTTCACTTCCCAAGTTCCAACAATTACATCTGATTTTTCAGAATTGATTTCTTATTGAAAATAATCAGTTTTGAAAACTATATAGCTTGTCATCTGTGTCAGCAGTCCCAAATCTTTTTTTGCTCATGAACATATGTGTAATTATATGTAGCTGCCTTAACTCTTATGGAGGAATGAAATAAATGGCCACATATGTAGGAGAGGCAGAATGTGGAGTGGAGTCAAGAGAGGAATCAGTCTGGAGTCCTTATGCTCTCTTGAAGCCTGTTAATTATCTACCACCAATTTAATGCTGATGGTTAGTTGACTAGATTCTTGTATATAGACATGAGCAATAAATCATTTAACTGGAACTGATGTGTGGTCCTGATTTTTCTTGCCTGGCAACAATCCACTTGGTAACCAATAACAAAGCCAAAGGTCTCATGGAACAAAGAGTACCAATACCGCTAAAGACCACAACACTCTATGAGAATCCAAAATCTAATTTGTAGTTTGTTTGTTTTTCCTAGTTAATGATTCACCAAGTCTATCCACATGCCTCTATTTGCATTAGAATTTAAACTTATCTTTGAGAAGTATAGAAACATAGAATATATTTGAATTTTATAGTTTTAGCCTAATCATATCAAATGTTTGATATGAATTAGGTGTTTGGCTACATATCATTCCTTTTGCTCTCCTTTTCCACCAGCAAAATCAGGATAAAGGATGCTTATCTTTAAGAGTTGATTGCATGGACAAGTCAAATAGAAGTTATAAAATGCTTTCAAAAAGTGTAAAAAAAAAAGCCATATATAGCAGGGTCTGCCCTTGGCATTATTTAATCAAAACTTTAGGGAGAAAGGAAATTGCACTCCAGTTTGACCTCACAAACTCTTACATTCTCCAGTGAATGAGTCTGTGGGGTGTGTATTATCATAAAAGTAAAGAACTATGAAACCACAAGGAAAAGGGAAACATCTTGCAAGCTATTAAATTAAGAATACTCACTAGATCACCCATATAGAATTTGCATTCCTCTCTATCTGCATATGACTAAAAGAGTAACAAAGGGGTATGTATACACATTGGTCCTTGGCACACTGGAAATCCAATTATATATGTGTTTTCCAAGCTTTCTATTTATACTTTCTATTTACTGTATTTGTCAAACAAATCGTAACAATGAAAATTAGATCACAGCAAGTGTAACTAACATTTTCTGAAAGTACCTGTTTCATAAATTTCAGAAGGAAAACATTCTCTTCTCCCCTCACCATCATAAAATCAAAATATCGTGATTCTGCAGGAGAAGAAATATAGTGTGCCAAAATGCTCTATATGCTCATTTAACAGGTTTAGTGCTAAAGATACTGGGCTTTTCAAGGTCTTTCAAGCAAGAAAACAAAACTCTTTAAGAATTCAGCAGAATCAGTTGGGCCTCTTCGCATTTTCAGCAAGCATGTAAATATCCTATTCACCAGGCAATCACCCCATAAGTCTTTTTCTGTAGGCAGCTGAAACTAAGTGCCCACTAAACCTTGATAGATGATGTTTTGCACTCTTATCAGTATTAAGCTGGAATAACTCTGCTTCTTGTAAGAATTGACTCTGACAAGCCCCACCAACAAAAACCCAGGGGCTGCAAGATTTAGCTGTCATTCTATCAGCCAGGACTTCAAGGGTTGAGGGTAGTATTTTTCTCTTGTTCTTTACCACCACTGTCCCTTTCAGCAAGTACACTCCTATTCTGACATTTTTCTGAGTTGTAAGGAGAAATGACAAGGAGAGCTCCACATGTGTGTGGGAATGAAGAGCCAAGTACTTATTTAAAAACATACAAAATGTATTTCATTCTGTTAAGAGGAAGAAGGTACAATGCTGTAAGACAGGATATCTTTTGAATAAAAAACATCCGTTAGAGTGGGTCAGAGAGCAGGTGATGAGAAAGACCTCTGTGGAAAGCTTTGAAGAGCAGCTGTCAGTTGAAAAAAAGAGTTTCAAGATAGAGAAATCACTTGATGTGGTCTAATGCAGTTACCATACCTCCATCACAATTAATCAATGGCATTATTTTATCAAAACACATTTTAACCAATTGATCCAATTTATTAAACACTGCAGTTTTCTTCACAACTGTAAAGTACCAACAAGTTTTGGAAGGAGGTTTGAGCTTTTGTGTGTGTGGGAGTGTATGTGTTGTATGTGTACATATGCACGGTGTTTGCATGAATGGGAATGGGCACAGAACAATATTTTACAGAGTGAAAGCACTTATGATCTTCATATGTATGACCTCAAAGTTAGCTTTCTCTGAATCCTGAAATTAATCCATCCTTGTTGAATTTAGTGGCTTTCTGGCTTCTATTTCTCAATTGACTTTAAACTGCCTATTAAAAATTTATGGTAAGACAAGACAGCTGAAGTTGATACAAAGCACGTACATTCAAATAGGCTTTAATGAAACTGAGCCATGCTGTTGGTCTATATGTGTATGCCCTTCTATGTATGCACATACATATACTTATGAATATATATACAGTAGCTGTCAACCCAGTCTAATAACAGATATAGGGGAACTATTCTGAACTCATCACAACAGGAATTGTGTTTGAGATGCAATGGTTCTCAGACAACTTCATAAACTATAATATACTAATCAAATGAGTCAGCAGCTGGGTTAAATGCTCCAACCTCGTGCTTCATTCTAAACACTAACGTAGGTTCAGGTAGGAAAGGACAGCAAAGAGAAGCCAAAATCTTTGCTACCTATTACATTAAGGTCCTAACAAAAAAATTCCATCAGAAACAGATACAATATCTAAACCTCCAGTGCAATGAAAGAACCTCTGAATCTTAAGGGAGGGCAAAAGCATTTTTAGAAGCAAATTAAAAAAAATGGGATTTTGAAAGGTCAAATCCTTCACACACATTCTACTCATATTTTGTTCTGCAATATACTAGAGGGCATGATTTTTCTATTTGACTCCACACACATATTCACACACCAAGCCCCAATCTAAATACCTCATTGGGTGACAACAGAATCACTGAAACAACCTTTCAATTTTATTTCAGTCAGAGGGTCACACTCAGTCTGTTTTTCTTGACATAAAGCTGTTGCCCAAGTTAAATTAACACCCTGATTGCAATTATGGTCTAAAGGACCAAACATCTCTGACAAACATTCCTTGAGCTTCACCGCAAGAGTTATTGTTAGTTTACAAGATGGATAGACAGCAACCAAAATAAGGAGGTGGAGAGGGAACAAGAGTATAAATTATCCATCTAAAGACTTTATGTGTCCTTTTATATATGCAGCTCTGGATTCAATGAGTTTAAAGCACAAGGAAAAGCCTGACATTTTTCCTTTAAAAGAAATCAAAGTAGGGAGTCTTCTCAACACATGAGCTAAAATACTTTACTAGACAATATAATAAGTAGTGTTTTCATCTATTCCCAAAGTATCGTATTCCATTCCTTCTGATGCAAATTCAAAGACCTAGCAATATCTATTTGTCTTACACCGAATACCCAACGAATGGAATGAACCAGAAGTAGTAGCAACCGTCGGAGAGATACACCCACGCCCCGACGCTTAGGAAACCCTAGTCGTGCTTTTCAAGTATGGAGTAGCTGTACAGAGTTGTCAGGAATCCGGTTTTTGTTACTGCTGCAAACTCAGAAGGCATATTTAGAAATACAGGAACTAAACAAGGGAAAACATCGCATCCTCAAACGGTATCCAACACACGTTTACTCCGAATATCGTCCACAACGCGGCTTACTCTCAGGGAAGCGTACACCCAAGGCTAATCCAGAAGATCCGATCGGACATGCTTCCGAGAACCCACGCAACAGACTCCGGTGTCAAGTGTCCAACACCCGACCCAGCAGTGTTGCTTACCAACACACCGAGAAAATGGCAGGATTGCAGGCTAGGCAGCGCACCGCCCAGCCTTCCACGCTTCAGCTTTCCTGCTAAGGAAGAACTGTGGTCCCGGATCCCATCGCTATCGCCCTTCCTTCGCCACCGCAGGACGAAAGCAGCTTGTTGTAGAAATGCCTTTAAGTCCTTCCGGAGCCCCCGAACTCGGATTGAGGCGGGTGAGAAAGTAAGCGAGGGGAAAGGGCGATCCAGATCGCAGGTATTTCTCCTCCGTTGGGGTGGCGGAAGGCAACAAAGGGGAACTTGGGAGCAACAGTGCTCCCTCCCCGCCCGCAAAGAGGCATCCGACAACCTGGCTGTCGAGCATGGCAACCTGTAGACTAGGGTTTGGAAGAACTTACTGGAGCGGGGGGCGAGGGGGGACAGAAGGAAAGGCTGTCCAGGCCAACTTGCAATCCTTCTACCCACCTGCTTGCCCACGCAGAAGCCCGTTCGCCCCCCACCCTTCCCCTTTCTCTTTTTGCGGCGAAGAAAACACCCTTCCGCGCCCACGTAGTGGGGCTCCTACTCACCGAGCAGTGTCCCGGCTCCGCCGAGTAGCGCAAACAACAATCCAAGACAGACGCAAGGCGCGGTCCTGCCGTCCACGCTGCCAGCCCTCATGGCGATGGAAAGGAAGAGCAGGAAGAGAGGGCGAACTCTACCTGCCTGGCTTACTCCGAGAATGCGACGTTGCCTTTCCAGCGAAGGCGGCAGCAGCAACAACAACCCACCCGCCGCCCGGCTCTAGACTAAAGCCGAGCAATCGCGCGCCTGCATCCCAATTAGACCCCCCTCCTTCCGACAGCCAATTAGGCGAGGGCTGGGCGGAGCCAGCGCTGAAGGGGTGGGGCGGGCCGGAAAGCGAAGCCAAGTGAGAGTTGTCACCAACTTGCCTGGGTGGCTCCGCTCTCGCCGGCTCCCTTTTGAGCTTCTGCTAAGCTTACCTTCGCTGCCGCCGCCGGCGGTCTACGAGCCTCAGCTGGCCGCTGCTGCAGTCGCTTTCTGCCAATTCTGTGGGCGGCTGTGGATGAGGTTTCTAGCGTCCTCTGCTTGGAGAGGGCTTTGGAAATGGACGCCGGCTGCTGTTCCAGTTTCTCCCCTTCTGCCCCTCCCCCCAAAAAACCACATCGTCCTAAGGAAGCGCTGAAAGACACCACGGAACCTATCACTGAATAAATGACAACTCCTGTCTTGTTTACCTTCGGACTACTGGCTGGTTGAGTTGACCTAGGTTGTGTTGGGAAGGGCTAAAAAGGCTTCCATTCGATTGATACTTGGATAGATGACCACTAATAAAACCCCATAGGGTTAGGGAGACGGGACAATGGAAAACATCTCCAAAGGCGTTTCATATATTGCCAAAATATCTACAGGCTCGCACCCATGATGTCATCAGGAGTTCATTTGGACTGGGAGAAAACTTGGCACTTGTGTTTCTGTGTTACTAGAGCTTGACTAGAGGGCATCTCTACCCTAGTTACGATAAGGTTGCAATGCAATAAGCTAAACTTCTATCATTTTTTCCATTTGCTTCTTCATTTCCACTTCCTTTCCCTTTATTCTCTTTCCCTTTTCACCTCTTTTCTCTTTCGGTCTCACCTAATTCTCTTTTCTATCTCATTAATCAGACTACTTTATGAACCCATTTTTGTGGTTTTTGGTGTCTTCAAATCAGGCTGACACCTGGTGACTGCCTGCAGTTTTCTTGGTAAGATTTCAGAAGTGGTTTGCCATTGTTAGGGCTGAGAGAGAATGACTGATCAAAGGTCCCTATCTTGCTTTGTGCTTAAGACAAGCCTAGAACGTATGGTCTCCTGATTCCCAGCATGTTGCTTTCATTGTTATACTACACTGGCTCTCTATGTACTGTATGGGATTTAACCTGGCATTAACTTAACCAAATGGGCTATCTCTGTAAAACATGCTAAGACACACAAGTTAAAATTAAGCAAGTTTAAGCTGTTTCCAAATATAATCACTCAATCAGAAACTTCCCCCATTAAACTACCTGTGAGGATGTTATTATTTCTAACTTGTTCTCAAGGTATGTGTGCATGTGTTGCATACTGTAAAAATCATTTAACATGAGTACTTTATGCTTCCTCCTAGTGCAGCACCTCTTTATTTATCAATAAAGCTGTCTACCTTTTCTCAGTTTTTGTCTAAGCCAGAAAAAGTGGTGACAATCAAATATTCAGCTTTCTCTTCAGGAGCTATCCAAGGTGCTGATTTATAATGGACTTGTAGTTGTGGGTTCCTTGGTGCTCTCTTAGCTTGGTGGTTTTCTTGCAGAGGTTTCATTACCAAACTAGGTAATATCCTGGATGATAGAGCAGGGGTTGCCAACCTTTTGGAC
>AZIM01002184.1:13661-29127 GCA_000516915.1 Ophiophagus hannah
AAAATTTGAATCCCACCACTGGAGCAGACTCTATAGCTCCCCAGTGCCTCCCTCCATTTTTCTGGTTCCAATGCTTAAAAACCTGGAATGCTGAAGACATTTTAAGGTGTCTTATTTTTATCCCAGGAGAGGCACAATCAGAAGAAAAACCAGACTGGAATAAGAATAGGAACACAGCTATTTTTCTGCTGGAAAGTGTGGAGAGCTGAATATTTTTAGATGTCTTTGCAGATTTTAGTGCAGCATCCTGGGCTCATTTGGCTTTATCTAGAATTTAATATTATTTGTTAGTAACTTAGCCAAGATCACATTATACATTTGTGAAAAAATATGTTGAATAGATTCATGTGATCTAATAAAAAAATTGCTTATCATGTGAGGAAGTCAGTGTGGGGATAGTTGTGTCTTGTGGCTGTAACAGAGGGCTTTCTTCACTCCCTAGAAAACATTACTAACAACATTATTTATATTACTAATATACTAGTGTTTGACAGCCTTTCCAGACATTGGGGTAGCTGGGAGTTTGGGGAGCATCAGATTGGGGAAGACTGAAATTTATCATTGTTTTTGAAGCCACAAAGGCTCATAAGGATCAAGATTAAGGATCAAGACTTGAAAGAACATTGAGTTCTAATATGTAAGTGTTGCACTGAGATGGATTCATTTGTCATACTAGTAGCAAGAGATGCTCTACTGAGCAAAGAAATTAAATCAGTACTTATCAAGAGAGAAAGGGAGCTTTTCTTGTTCAGGACAAATGACTTGGGAAATATGTCTATGTCTGCAAATGTGTAACAATGATAAGGAAACTGTCCAATGCATTTTCTTTACTGACTGCAAGGAAAATGAAGAATTTGCAAAGGATCAAATGCTTTTATCTCACCCAACAAGCCTACCTAGTAAAATAAACATATAAACAACCCAAAGATCTGATGTCTAGATTCTGGACGCTCATTTTATATCTCACTTAGGACAGAACACTCTGACTGGCCAAAAGTGGTCTGAGAATCTGTTCTGCATCTCCTTGTACACATCTGACTGTGATTGCCATGAATAAATAAACAGTATGGCCTACTGGTTAAGGCACCAGGCTAGAAACTGGAAGGCTGTGAGTTCTAAGGCTGCCTGAGACATGCAAGCCAACTAGGTGACTTTGGGCCAATCACTCTCAGCCCAACTCATCTCACAGGGATGTCGTGCAGAAAATAGGAGGAGGAAGGGATATTAGGTATATCCTTCCCCTTGAATTATTCATAATAATGGTGGAATAAATAAATAAGTAAATAAACAAAAATAAATGAATGAATGAATGAATGAATNNATAAATAAATAAATAAATAAATAAGGCAGGAGAATCCAAACACTGTAGTAGAAGCCCTATCATAGTTTTAATACATCTTTAAAAGGAAGGATTAAAACAAAACCCTAAAGTCTCACTTGCCGGTCAAAGAAAAATCAGAAAATCTTAGTCCCTTAGTATGAAACAATAGTTCTCCTCACTATACTTTTTCCACCCCAACCACATGATAGGTACCAAAATACAACCCAGCCCTATTTGATTTTCAAAAGCTCCTTTAACTTAGACTGTCTGTCAAGTAAGACACACAACCATATTTTCAGTGACACACTTATAAGTTTAGCCATAAATATGTGAGCTAATAATGCAGCGGAAGAGGATGCACACTGTAAGATCCAGTATGTATCAGGGATAAGACAAATAGCGATGGTACCACTGCAGCAGAATTTCTCAGTAAAATGTGGATAAACTCTCTTGAATTATATATATATAAATTATAGTAAATGAATTCATCTCATTGCCCAACAAGCTCCCTTTCCCAATTGCACTGCCTTGCCTATTGAATTCCTCAGCAGTTTACACAGTTTTGCGGGATGTATTTGATATATTTATTGAAATACATGCAGTGATGTAAGACTTTTTGTGGTGATGTTTTTGGATAGCAGGATCAGATTGCTAGACCCTAATCATTATATTGGCTTGTCTGTGGTCCCAAATATTATTTCCCAACAGGTTTCTATCTGTCATGAATCAAACAATTCGTCCAGTCAAATAGTTTGGCCAACTTTCTTCAACTTGGGCATCATTCAGGTATATAGATTTCAACTCTCAGAATCCTACAGTAAGCATGACTTTTGCAGATAAATCTTTTGAGTTGATATTCATAGAGGAGGAGGAGGAGAATGCATTGATCAAAAAGCTATCATAGAGCATAACAAAAGTTTTCATATCGTACCACATCACATACCACATCACTTCAGACACAATGCTTTTTAATGAACACTATTCACACAACCAGCTGCAAATCACTGTGATGATGATAAACAAAATGAGCTAAGCTTGTGAGAGTCAGCCCTTAGGAGGGAAAGGCAGCAATGAAAGGGAAAACTAGGGTAGAAAAAGGCTTGACCAGGACTGCTCATAATCTGTGCCTACCACTTAGAACTTGCTCTTCTTAAAATCTGTCATTATGGCTTATAAGAAAGGTTTAAAAAAGAGTTTGAAAATATATAATCTAAAGAAACAAAAAAAGATTGGCAGGGCAACACAAGAATTCAAGTAACCAATTAGGAAAATGATATCTCTGGTGTAAAAAAAAAATCTGATCATCAAACATAGGCCTTTGTGAAGTTAAGGAAACTGCTGGCACTTTTTGCTTAGTGACAATGCTTTACCTTACAAGGAAGACTACGAACTAAAGCTAGAAAAAAGATAAAACAGCTGAACATCCTGGTGAGGACATGGCAGATACTAGAAGAATATTGGGTTGTGTATTCTAGACAGTCAGTGGCTTATAGGAGGCAAATGTCAACATAGTGCTTTAATGCTTTTACAATTCCAATCAACAAAGTTCACGTTTCATCACTGAAAATGTCAGTAATGGGACAGACTGGAAGTGTTGGAGATGCAAGTTCTACCAACAATTTCCTACTCACTGATACAGTTTTTATCCTTTCTTGTACTGCTGTTCAGAGATTGGCTACTTTCCAACCACTTTAGTTTCCTTAGTGGAATGTCTAGTTACTCACAGAATGAATTTAAAAATATTTTACTAAAACAATGAAAAATAGTGTCATAATTTCATTTTTAAGTTTAGAAGGCTTCCTCGTGTACATGTGCTCTCTCTTTCTCAAACACACACACACACACACACACACACACACACACACAACTTCCCTCTCTCCAGGCCGAATATAAGAAGTTGCTGGATGGGAGAAAGGAACTGTTGTTCTTTCTTTCCCAAAGCAGATTGAAAGAAGGAAATGTGGCTCGCATGCTCCTTTCTTCTGGCAGGAACGAAAGACCTTCATGCCTTCATTTTTGCCTCGCAGATCTCAAAGCTTAATTTGGCTGCCCCTCCATGGACTTCAACCAACTTCTCATCCCACTGGGCTACGTTGCCTTGCAGCCGGCTGGTGCAGTTGGCCAGACCTACGATCTCTGCTGGCATCAGGACATGATCCCACATGTTGAACTGAGAAATTTCCCCAACGAAGGCCTGAGTTGCATCAAATCTCCCTCCCAATGTATCCTGTGGCATCAAAATGGAGAAATGGGAAAACAAACAAAGTAAATGGGAAGGAATTTAACAACAATGGATGAATCAGCATCGATTAAAAAGTTGAAGAAAACTAGAAAATAGTGGGATAGAAAAATATTGTTACTGAAGGTAAACTATTAATTTTAGTGTAGAGGTTGCCAATTCTTCAGTTTCAAGGGCTGCATTTCATATTTTATAGGAATAATGAATGATAAGGAATAGGGAAACCATACAGGGTAGGAAAAGACATTTCATGCTCATGGATTTCAGGGACTCCAGTTTAAACCAAAAATCTTTTACTTTTCTAAATTTTAAGGCTGATGGGTTTGACACAGTCAAGAGAAGACTAATAGGGCATCTCTTAGGGTCAAATTCTGCTCCTTTAGTTCAACTGCTAGTCAAGTTGCTTGAATATTGTTTTGATCATTAATTTCCAATGAAGAGAAATCAGACTTACCTGTTCCTGACCCAAGATCATCACCCCATGAGGTTTGATTGAATGCCAAGATGCTAGGTTATCACTGGCACCACGCTCCACTCCATCTAGATACACGGACCATATGCCATCCCGAGTGATCCATGTAATGCAAATATGGTGCCATGTCCCATCCTTTAAAGTCATGGGCAGATGGGCCACCTTTCCAACAGAATAGAACAGAGAGTGCCTTAACAGCCTAGTGCAAATAGATATTTAAATAGATTTTCTATTAAATACATTTCTTGGTGCTTAGCCTAGTGCAAATAGATGCTTTTCTAGATGCCTTTTTGTCTTTTCCCATACTCATCACTGTCACAGTTGGTTTCCCAATCATCTTATAGTCTAGAATGACTTGTCTGAGTGCAGCCAGTATGGCAACATGTCAGACAGATAAAACTGAATAGAATATAATAATCTTTCTGGTCATTTTTTCCAAAGAAGAATCTGATTGCAAAGAAGTTCCACAGCTGGATTGTCACTACCCAAAGAAGCCCATCATGAGTACTTGGCAACATGGTATCTCTACATGGTGGGTCATATAACAGACCTCTCAATTAGAATTGTAAAATTTAGATAGACTCACAGGAAAAGGTAGCTATCCTTCAGATAGCCTGAACCCAAACAATTTTCTTTTGTAGATTAAAACCACCAGCCTGAATTGTGCGTAGTCGTAGATTGGAAGTCAGGAAAATATATCTAAGAGAGGTCTACAAAAATGGACCATAACCCAAAAAATCTGTTGCATTTGATTCTATCTGTACTTTCTGAACATTTTTCAAGGGCTGTTCCATTCAGACAGCATTATAGGCATCTAAAGAAAAAGCAACCAAACCTGAGCAAAGCCATTCCTGCTACTTCATCACTGTGGCCCTTGATTTTCCAGGACCAGATTACAGTCACTTTCAGACCTTTTGAATCAAGGAGGCTGAGCTGTCTTTTTGTGGATGGGATTGTATTTTCATTTGACAGCCCTCTAAGGGCGTTAGAGTGTATTGCTGGCATGCAGACATCACTGGAAGGGTGGGGAATCAATTTTTTCCCCTCCCTTTCTTTTGGAGGTAATGTAAGTAGGTAAAACAGGTACATTAAACCTATTTCTTTTTCATATTGTTTATAGAAAAATAACTAAAACAATCACACCACTGAAAATCAACCACTGACATTGGGAGGTGCCATCTTATTGGTAGTGGCAGTTCATGTTTTAGCAATTCATAAAAAGTAAATTTGTGTCACATATGTCTGGACAGGGAGGTCATAAAAGTCAATATGATTTTTGCAGTGCAGCCCTTCCATTCTACCATGGTACTCCAGCCTAGGAAAAACATGCATTGTTACTACAACTAATGCCATTTTTAGAGCAGGTCAGTGCCTATGCCATTCAATTCATTCTATGCTGGAAGCTTCCTTTACCTTACCTTGTCATTAATTATAAGTTCCATAGGATTGTTTCCCCATACTATCAGTACAAGCTCATTGGCTTGTCCAGGAGCAGAGTAGGAGAAAGGAGTGCCCACTTCTGCTGAATTCTTAGCTTTTAGCCACATGCTGATAGTGAAGGCATATAGTTCAGGCAAGCTTTTCTTCATCCGAGCGTACATGTAGTTGTTTCGTACAGGGATGGAGACTTTAAATGCTTCTGGAGGGTTGAAGACAGTTGTTTCTATGTGCACAGGATATAAATAAGAGTCAAAAGAGTTATGAAAGACTAGCAGAAATAGAGAAATAATCCTGACATATGATCAGGCCATCGTTATCTGAAAGAGCTGCTGAAATGGGTGTCAGATTTTATAAATAGTCAGTACATTAGTCACATTCTATCAGAATTTGAGATCATTTGACAAGGTTACTTGGTCATAGATTCAAGAAATGCCACCTAGCACATAACTAATTCGTGGGATCCATAGCCACAAATGGAGAAGAGATGGTCACTAGCATAGCTGGCTGTAAGAGAGGACTCATCCAAGTTACAAAAGCTAGTTGTGTCAATCAATGGTTGCTAGTTATTTTACAATGGCCATATGGAGCTTTTCACTGGAGCATATGCTATCAGGTAATATTTGCTGAGGAACAGGAGCAGAAGAGACTCATTGTGTAACAAATGAGTAGCACCAGATCAGAAAGTACTTCAAAATAAATATTTCAATACCACAGCATTTTGATGCATTCTTTTCTAATTTTTAAACTTTTGTTTAAAGAGAATAAATAAGACCCATACCCAGAGTTATATAAATAGGTACTAAAAACGAATGTATGAAAGTTCTGGGTTTAACCCCATATTCTGAGCTCCTCATGGTCACACTAACCATGCTCAAGTCCAACGACCCTGTTATGGAGAGCATCCAGCTCCTTTTCAACATTTTGTTGCTGTTGGTTGTGGCTGCTGGTGATGGAGGTGCGTTCTTTCTCCAGGGCCAAAAGCTTAGAGAGGATTTGTCCTTCCAGTTCCTCCATCTTGGTGTGAATGGTCTCTTGGGCTGGCACAGGGGCAGAAGTAGAAGAAGCATTCATTCGAGTGGGAACATCCTGCTGCACTCAGAGAAGAAATAAAAAAGGAGATAAATAACAGATTAAAAATAACAGGAAAATAATTTCACACACAAAGAATTCAGAGATGTCTTTATTGATGTATTTATATTTCTACAGTATCCAAATATGGTTAGGATTGGGCTTTGGGAGAAAAGATCACGATCCTGCAGCCATTAGGGTCCCAAGTGATTTCCAAAGGATAAGTGCAGGGCAGGGGTGGGATTCCATTGGATCTGCCTGGTTTGGGCGAACTGGTAGTTCTGAGGATCAGCTGGAAGCGAACCAGTTCGGTTTGCTCTGACGATCAGCTGTTGGGCCCACCCACCCATCCAGACTCTAGGCTGTGCTTTATTTCTTGTTTTCAAGCTCAGCTGATTCACACGGCACAGCTGACTGCCACGTGTCAGCTGTTTAACACACAGGGATTGCTGGAGAAGGTCAGTAGCAAACGCTCTGCACATGCCCAAAGCACGCAAAGCACATGGTCACTGAACTGGTTGTTACACCGGTTGAATCACACCCCTGAGTGCAGGGAAGCAGTAACCCTACTAGAACTGATATCATAGCAAACAAAAACCCCACCCACACATACACACATACCTATACTTGTATCATCCAATGGATGATTGAACATATATAATGACATATTATCATTGTTGTTATTTTTAATTAAAAATATGTCTTTTTTAGAAATAAAATGGGACTTATAAGATGGAGCAATATCTAAAGTTCTTCTTTCCAACATATTTAGGATCTAAAGTTACTTGATTCCATTATTCCACCCAGATAGTTAATATAGATTCAGCATAAAAAGCTGAGAGTCATAATACTATGAATATGTTAAAACTGTTGAGTTGACCCAAAACAATTTAAAGAATCTTTGTGCATCTACCAGTGTCTTCTGTCCTGGGCGCCAAAGTCACCAGAAGGATAGGAGAGGGATTGAAGATCAGCAATAAAACCCAGGCCTGATATGAAAAAGACTGTTTATGGGTTCCTTGCAAATTCCATTGGAAAGATTCATATAGCAGAGGAGGGGAAAGGTTAGAGTAGTGTTTTTTTTTTAATCTTGGCAATTTTAAGAGGTGTGGACTTCAACTTCCAGAATTCACCAGCCAGGAGGCTAGCCAGGAAATTCAGAAAGTTGAAGTGCATGCATCTTAAAATTGCCAAGGTTGAGAAACACTAGATTAAGATTATAACTGAGCTGCAAAAATCTGGACAAAACTTCAGCAGAGGGATGGCATTTTCTGTATCCATTTACTGCCATCTGTTGGCCATCTGGATTTGTACAATAAGGAAAAAACTGAGACATAAGGGAAAGTTCCCATCAATCAGAGGTAAAAGGCTGGTCTCTCTCTCTGTGGAATATTTTGGATTTAATGTATAGATCAAATTATGCTTCAAGGTGACCACTTGAAATGAAAGGAACAGTTAAGTCATATTTAATATGACCCAAAATTACTCTTGGTGGCCAAGAAATGAAGGAAGTGTTGCAAAATGTTGCCCCATCTCTTTGCACTGATGAGCTGTTTTGACCAATTAGAAAAGATGACAGATGGGCAAAGAAAATGTTTTTAAACTCTGTTCCTATATCTGTGTTGTGCATTGTGTGTGATGAAGTGACAAAGTAAGCTTCCTATTTATCTGTATTTCTTCATGATATATTTTTGATAGAAGCGCAACTTTCCTGTCCTATGCATTTCTTAATACTGTAACTCCAAATATCAGTTCAAATATAATTTATCTTTATCACAATAAGGATGTTGTACCAGTTGATTACATCTGCAGTGGCTAAAAGCTGTTTGGACATAAGATTTTAACATTAGTGATAAGCAAAAAAGGAATAAGAGGCGAAATATCCTCCCGCACACAAGAAATCATTGGTCCCTTCAGATCTTTTCCTGCTTTTGGACTAGGAATAGGTCTTTAGCTAATAGTTTTCTATGTTGTGCTTTTATGCCTGTACATTAGTGGTTGAGAAATTTTACTTTAAATTGGAAAATGGCTGCCAATATTTGAAACAAGCATAGTGTCTATGTTTTAAAGCATTTTCAATTAATGTGCTTGTTTCTGCTTTTCCACACCCAAAAGTCTGGAAAAGAATGCCTATAAGATCCTAATTTGCCAAGGATGGAACTGGGTATCGGTGAAGAGTAAATTGACTTTTTCTTGCCTCTTTGATCAATCAGTTTTGTTGACACCATATAATAATTTTAATTTTACAATTCTGTATGCTCTGTAACTTCAGGTGCTGAGGTCACAGCTGTTATTAAGATAGAGAAGATCCATAACTAGAGCAAGTCCTTATTACTGTTTGCCAGAACAAATAATCCTGCTGGGAAGAATGTTCCCATATAGAGAAACCTATTTTTCCTTCCTGTACTCTGATTACACATCTTTTCAGCCCCAGAACCCTATTTCACTTAGTCACCCTTGATGTTAGGCTGCATTAGTACAAATGGAATTAAAATTGCAGGAAGCAGTACATCTACTCTGTTATGTCAGACCTACCACAAATATTGCATCCAGCCTGGGAAGGAGGATTCAGATAAACTGGAAAGAGTTTGAAGAACAATGAGGATGACAGGAAATTCAAAATAACTATGTGTAACTCTTTTAAGGGACATTTTGCTTTGATAAAGATGTAAGCTAAGTATCCCTTTGAATTACCTAAGGGGACGACCATAGCACCAGGCTTCCAATTGCTGGAACAAAGCAGCTCTTAGTTTCAATACATTCCTCAAAGAAACTTCTGTGTATGTATAGAAACCATTTTGTTGAAGTAAAGGAAGTTACAAAGGCAGTGGTCCCTCACTGATACTTCATGACCTTTAATCAGTTTGTTCCCTGAGTGTTTTTAGTACCTCTGGAAGGTAAAGCACCATTGAAGCAGATGGTATAAAATCCTCAGAGGCTTAACAATTAAATTCCTTGAAGAAAGATTAAGGAAGTCAATTGCAGGACAATATAGCAACATTCTTCAAGTACATGCAGGAATGTCTCCCAGAAGAAAACTGTGGCTCAAGACATGGAATAATGAGTTTCAGTCCAGGAAAACACATACTGCTTGAATGTTAGAAAACATTCGTTACAGAGAAGAACAATTTGACAGTAGAATTAGTTATAGAAGGAAATAATAGCTTGAACTGAACGTTCAAGAGGCTGGGTAAGACATTTGTAATGAGCAGCATCTGTGACTTTGATTTTAGAATCTGTTTTATAATAAATCATGTTGGGGTTAACAATGATAGAACATGCAGTTCAGCAGTCTTGTCTGCTTTTGTTTTTTCCTGGTCGTGATTCTTAATTTTTGTGAAAGAACATCAGTAAAAGCAGATCGTTCTAGAAGAGAAACGGAAAAGGAAACACTAAAGAAGGTGTGAAGCAGACAAATCTGGAGAATTTTGTTTACATTGGATGCCAAATTAAACCAACATTCTGCATATTTCCAAGGCTGAAATGCAATTATCTTTCAGATTTAAGTAAATATTTTAAGGCCAAATACTGTTAGAAAAATTTGAGAGGAAATATATCTAAAACTAAATTAACGATCTGCTCTATAAAAGAGAGTAGGATATTGCTATGATGGGGCTTATTAAACCACCATTAAATAAAAATTTAGTGTTTGAATGTTTAGGAGGAAGTCAGTCACATTTTATGGTACTGTAGCTGCTTTGTGTGGCCAAATCTTTAGGAAAATCTCAAGAATGGGTAAAATGCCAGGTGCCTTAAGGGTGTTCTTATTTTCAATTGCAGAATAGGGAATTATAGACCAATCTTTCTGACATCAATTCCTGGAAAAAAAGTCCAGAACAGTTCATAAAACGATCAGTCTTTTAGTCTTCCATCCTTCCAAGGTGGGTAAAATGAGGGCCCACATTGTTGGGGGCAATATGCTAACTCTGTGAACTGGTTAGAGAGGGCTGTAAAGCACTTTGAAGCGGTATATAAGTGCTATTGCTATTCTAATTAACATACCTGGTTAAGAATGGGTTAGATAGTTTAACAATTGTGTAAATATGTAGCTGGCTTGAAAACTGTACTCAGGAAGAGCTTACTAATGGAGTGCCACAAGATTCAGCAGTCCAAGGTCCTATATTCTTCAGGGTTTTTTTTATTAATGGCTTGGATGAGGTGGGAAATATAATGTTTATCAAAATGGCAAGTGACAAATTGGATGGGATAATTAATATAAAATCTGAACCAAACTTTATCACTTAGAGAAATAGGATGAAAATTCCATCAAGAAATGTAATAGAGACAAATGCAAAGCTCATTTACTTATGAAACAGAAATCAAATTCAAGTTCAGAAATCAAATTCATTACTTATGAAACAGAAATCAAATCCACAGTTGTATGAATATGTGCCTTGGCACTAGTAGTTTTGAAAAAGACATTGAAATATTTGCTGATTGAAAACTGTATATGTTACCTGGATGATGTGGACCAAAAAGAAAAATAAATGCAACTTTGTTTCAACAGAAGTAAACTGTCCAAATCACAGGAAGCAATAATTCTGTTTGATTTTTTTCTTGGTCAGACCTCAGCTCAAAGACTAAGTAAACTTTAAGAAAGATTCAGACAAATTGTTCAGAAATGGCAATAAGAATGATAAGGGACTATAAACTAAAGAAGAGAAATGGAGAGAAATATGAATATTGAGCATTCGGAAGACTGAGGTGAATCTAAAAGGATGCTACACAGAATAAAATCTTGAGATGTTCTCCATTGTTCCAGGATTCAGAACATAAGATAATAGATTTAAAATAAAGGAAAACTGATTAAATATCACAAAAAAATTATTAAAACTTATTAAAAGTAAGTGAATTTCAAGTAGCGGTTGATTTATTTTCACCAGTTATAGTCAAACAGACGCTAAATACTAATTTGTTGGGGATGCTTTACTATGGATTCCTGCATTGAGAAGGAATTAGATTTAATAACCTAAATGACCTATTCCAAAACTGAGCCTGTCTGTCGCTCTTTACAAGTATCTATTTTAGAACCATATGTTAAAAAAGTACTTTTCAATGGACTGATATATTTAAACAAATATTCTATTTTATACTGGGAGATGGATGAAGAAATGGAACAGAATGGATTTATAAACGTACATATGAGAAAATAACATGGAGGTAGACTACATTAGTATGCCCCAAATTGATATTCTTCAAATATGAAAAGCTTCCAAACAGATCTGGAGACCATCTTGCCCGGGGACACTGCCTATCCTTCCTTAGCGTGGGTTTAATTAAAGGAAAAATAAGGAAGTCAAAGGTGGAATAAAAGGCAAAGATAGGCAAGAACCAAATAATAATAATAATAATTGAAAGATTAAAGTAACTTTTCACCCTCTTCTACTGGTGTTATTTCTCAGTCTATCCACTATTAGCCACTTACATCAGATATTAATAAAAATGAAGGCAGAAAAGACTCCCTGCCATCCACAGCTCCCTGCCGCTCTCATTCATTATTGCAAAAGCTGATCTAGAGAAATGCATCTATTATTTAAACCCCTCTCTGTGTTTTGATGAACTACTCCTAGGTGTTCCTAATTAAGGTTGTAGCTTTTCTTCTCATAATTAATCAGCACATTCTCTCTTCTTGGTAGAAGATAGGGTTGGGGGGCGGGTTGCCAAGGGAAGAAGTTGGTCCATGTCTATCTATGTATGTTAATCAAGCGCATCTATCCAAAAGAATCTTTTGTTTGTTACAGTACTAAAGCTGTGCTTCATAGAAAAATCAGGTTGTGAAAGCCAGGGAAAAGGATCTACTGCTTTTGCTTTCTGCTCTTTCTGTTCCTTGGATGTATAATAGCTGACAATCTAAGAGCAATGGCAGAATAGATATGATGAATGGGCTTCTTAAAAAGAACAGGTTATTAATATTATAAGCTTTCTCTTCTCTATAAGCCAGCATGTGTAGAAGCCCTCCTGTGGGTTCCAATCACACCCAAGTGGGACAAGGAAGTCGGCCTTTTCTGATGGCTATTCTCAGAGGACATCCACATTAACAGTCACATGACCCAGCCATCACTGTGACAATTTAAAGCTTTTCAATAAAAATTATTTATCACCATAACAATGGCTGTAACATGCAATAAATTGTTCCTATGAATATGTTTCCGAATTATGAAATTCCTTGTTCAGGGAGTTTATACCAAATTTCTTTGTGTTTGTGTGTGTTTGTGTGCTGTTATTGAAATATCTTTGGTTTCTGAGAAGTAATGTTTCCACTTACTTGTTGCTATTTATTTTTAGTACTTTTAATATATTTATTCCATTATTTATATATGTATCTATTGAAAAATATTTGTAAGTTTAAAATGAACTGATCTGATCTAATTTTTACAGCATTTCTTTACCTATCACTCTCAGATTGGCTTACAATAAAGTTAATGAACAAATGTGATTTTTATCATTATATCATATTACTTTAGCAGAAGAACATCAGAAGTGTAGTCTATGAAGTGTATGAAAAATAGTGTGTGAAATAAATTTAATAAAACTTGAATATTTTAATTTACTCATTTGGATAGCAATTTTTTTCTACCTATTTTCTATCTTTTTTTTCCAAACAAGATAGAAAATCTTTTCAGCATATTCATATCCTGTTCTACCTTTCCTCTTTTCAATACATTTGCAATTTAAATCTGAAAGACACAATTCCTTCCTTAGCTAATTCATCTGGGTAAATCAATATTCTCTCTAGCAGATCTGACCCCAAATATCAGTCTGGGCTCTGATTCTGACACAGAATGGTTGTCCAACTCTATCTGTCTCTGAATTAGCCTTCCACAAATAAGACCAGCAGAATGTGCACAGATCCCCATGATTTGTTCTGAAGACGGGCAAAACACACCAAAAATATCTGGTGGAATTTGGAAGAACAGAGAAGTAGGTTGTGGTCGCTCCTTTTTTAGACCTTCCATTTCTCATGAAAGAAACAGAGACTTGGAGCAAAAAAGAGTGGTGCACATCAGTATTTTTTAAAAAACAATGTTAATCCAAGAATTCAAAAGAAAAACATATTTTATCTGGGGTTTCCAATGTTCCTTTTTAAAGAACCTTAATCTCAAATAGTGTGAGAAGCACTCTAAAGGCAAAACAGTGTGTGAGAGAGACACATGGATGTGCTCCATGATATCTTAAAGTAGGGGTTCCTAAACCTTTTCTCATCACTTCTCCCTTCAGTTTAATCTTAATGCACACACCTGCTCTAAAAATCCAAATACCAAAATAAACACAAATGAACAACAGAAACAATACAACAAAAATTTGGAAAAGGTGGATTTATTAACTAAAGGTTCTTCACAACTCCCTTCAACTTTGTCTGAAACTCCTCAAGGGAAGTTTGCCTCGCAGTTTGGGAAACCCTGGCTTAAAGCAAGATCATTACATCATAGTTTAATTCACTTCCCTTGGATATAATAATATCATAATGGAAGCATGCCCTTTGGTCACTTGGTTCCAGCTTTCCCTCTGCAGAATGCCTGTGTAAACTTCGTTTTCCCTACCTTCTCTTCTTTAACCTGGTGTTTGTGACATAATTACTTCAGTCACCTAGTGGGCTTGCTTTACATAAGTAATCTATCACTTATGCACTGCTTGGCACCTACCAAATTATTTGTATGCCAGCCTAGATTCTAAGCTGAACTTTCTATAACCATTCCTAGACCATTTATAGTTAAGAGCTTACCATTATTGATTCTTTTTTTAGGGGTGGGGATGTCTTTCTTCTTGTCACAGGCTAAGACAAGTTACAAATTCAGTAGAAACAATTCAACCATTAGAGTGGGGGTTAGACTTCATTATTGAGGTGGTGGCACATTTTGAATTTTTAGATGAGCCACAGGAGACTTGCCTATTTAAAGAATTGCTGTATTGATGGACATCAGCAGTCCCAAGCATGCACTTATTAGAAGGTGAAAAAGCAACCCAGGTGGCTATCTCTATTGTGTCAGAGGAATTTTTGTGGGTACCAAAGCACCATAAATGCAGTGCTGATGTTTGTAGTTGGTTTTCCTGGATATCAACTTACCATTTGGTCTTTATATTAAGAGATACTTTTTAAAATTTAAGTAGGGATCCTGCTGAGCACCAAAGATGCTCCATGGCAGACTGGGCATGGTGATATCTATGGACATGATTTTACCATTTTTGCATTAAGTAAACAAATTAATAACAAAATTTCTATCTGTCAATTATTGTTTGGGTCTGGACATATACTATACTGATATATTTCACAGGTTCTCTCTTTTTGGGAATAACTTAATAGATATGATGGTCAACACCAGCTAAAGAATTGACAATATGATTCTACATTGTTGTGTATATAATAATAATCCAGTTTAAACATGTGGCAGACTATGCAACCAACAACAATAATAAATAAACCAATAGTGATAGACACCTTGGGTGCAATCCCAAAATAGCTATAGCATCACTTGAACACTATCAGCAATGAAAAATTGCTATCAGTCAATTGCAAAAGGCAGCTTTACCTGGCACAGTTTACATGTTGAGACAATGCCTTTAACACTATCAAACAACAACATCTGCCTATCCCAGGTCTTTGGGAAGGACATGATAGCTGGATAAAAATGCCAAATCCAATATCTGACAAACTGTGCCACCAGCCATAATAATAACAAACAAATGGTATGACAAAGTAACAATATCTGCAAGAAATACATTTGCCTGCAAGCAAGAACTGTGGGAAAGAGAAAATAATAGAAAATTAAGGAGCTAATGTGCTCTGTGACTTTAGAATTCAAGCAGACAAGCACTTGTCACATAACACCTCAGACTTAACAAATGTCAGTAAGAAAGATGTAAAACTGTCTGGATAGTGGATGTTGTGGTACCTGGAGATAGGAGAAGAGAAGAGAAGAGAAGAGAA
>AZIM01002184.1:46690-63927 GCA_000516915.1 Ophiophagus hannah
CAGGATTGCAGCTAAGATGTATCCTCAAGTCTTGTTAACGTTCACTCTCATTACTTTTTAGCTCCAGGTGGTATCCTCCATTTTTCCAAGGAAGAACAGCATCTTTTTAACATGTACCGAACAAGAGAATAAGGAATTTCTTTCAAGATCTCCATAATGAATACTGGCTAAGTGTCCTAGGTTCTAGGAGAATGCAGACTCAAGCAGGATCCAGGGTACTCGATTGGAAAATGACTTTTTATTGCAAATGTAAAGTATATGAAATACGTCTTGCTTTGAATCAAAAAGTATCTCTTACTTGTAATTGTATTATTCTTCACCCTTTGCTCCTATCTATCATCACCATGATCATCTAATCTCTACCATGTTCCTATACAGCATTCCTATTTTATGCTGCCATTCTATCATCTATCACCGATTTCTCATTCCCTTATTTCTATTTTTCAATCGTTTCTGCTCGTTTACTAATGTCTACATTTCTTTTTCCTTAACCTTTATTTGAATGCCATTTATACAGCTGTCTCTCTCAATTATTCTCTTTTATCTTTCTTCAGCTCCCATTTACTCTGTCAGCAGCAGCTTGGCACAATTGCATCTTTGCAACTACATCAGATTTTAGTAGCAGGACAGCACCTGAACTCTAGAGTCCGGGACTGTGCTTTCTCTTTTTGCTTTCTAGTTTTCTTCGGCATAAGCTGCCTCAGGGACTTTCTTGGCCCTCCTCCCTAGCCATGGATTGTCTTGGTTTCTGGCTGTTGCCTCCTCTGCTCCATGCCTTGTCCTCTTGCCTGCTATTCCAGCAGCAGCTTCTGCCAGACCTAAAAGCCCCCTGCTTCTGCTACCTGCTGTGGTTTCTTTTATACAGTTGTTCTTCCTTTGGAGACCTATATATCAGCTTGCAGATTTTAAATTCAACTCCACCCAACACCTCTTTGTAAGTGCCTAACACAGCATAGGAAAAAAAACTTTTTACAGGCACATATAACATTTATGTTTCAGAACAGTTCGTCCTTCCATAGAGTATAACCTTCTGCTAATATGCAAATGATTTTGCAGAAATATCTGTTCCTAACTTCATTTTGGTAATGTTTTACCTTGTCTAGTCAGTCTATAAATTGAAGCAAATAAAACATGATACCACTAGGCCTGCGTAAGAATTTAGATAGGTATAGAAAATGCAGATAGTTTTGTCTTTTTGACTTTTTTTTACTCAATCTAGGAATAAAAATGTCAAGAAAGCCCTCTCAGTTGATAAATCTGTACCTATCTTTGACTTGCTGATCCAAGTATTTATTCCATATTAGGGGTAAGATCAATGTGTAGAATTTAAATGAGTGAATTTATAAGATATTAACTTTGGTAAGGTTTTCATTGTGTAAACATTACCTGTTGGGAAAGGGAGATATAATTTGCCACATGTTCAGCTTTATTGTTTAGCCTTTGATTTAGCTTGTTACTGGTTCAAAGGTTTTCAGAATTCAATCCTTCTGTATTCTCAATTTGAAAGTTATTGACTTTATATATAATGGAAAATATTGAATTATTTGTTCTGTCATCTATTTTAATGCCTGCACTTAATATTGCAACATATATAGTGTATGGGAAATGCTGGATTGCAGGTTATTTTACCACTGGAAAAGCTTACAATACAAGCTTACTCTAAAATAATAGGTTAATGTGAGATCTTTAAGGTAAATTTGATCTACAGAACACTGTGAATTTATAAAAATTAATTGTAACTTGTGTTTTCATAAATCACCTTAGCCTTATCTTATCTGGCCCATTTTAATCCTGATGCTTTTAAGTTCCATAGCTGCTATTGGCTTTGGAAAAACAGTTTCATTCTAAAATGGTAATCTCTTTACAAGAAACTAATGAAAACTAAAATTTGTATTTATTTTTGTGTACAGTGGATCACTGTATGTCATTATGTGTGACTGAATTCATCTTTTTTTGACAAAGGGAGAAGGGAAAGGGTTTTTAGCAGCAATTTAGTTGTTTTCCTTTGTAGTTATTTTGTACAAGATGTTTCTATGCCATTTTAAAAATATCTTTCAACCGCACATTATATTCTAATGAATATAACAAAGATATATATTATTATTTTTGTAATAAAAAATCTAATGATGATGCAACTCCCCTCACAAATGCAACATAAGTGAAGTAAAATGGAAATTCCCACTAAAACCATATTCAGAGAAATTAATACTAATTTTTGAAAATGAAGTTGACGTGTCATTTGGGGAAGATGGGGTTAAGTATCATAATAAGTAACAATTAGCTTGTCTGTAATTCAGATCCTTTTAATAAAAACAGAACATAGATTTCCATTTGCAGTCAAATAGGGTGTTCAGGAGAATAAACTTTTGAAGAGAAACAAGTAAAACTTGAGATGAATTTTCCTTTCTCTATACACAGCTGTATGTTTATGACACATAATAATCAATACAGGAAGGAAATCTTTGGTTGAAGTATCTTACATACTAGCCAATACTATCTTAGTATTGTTAGATTTAGAATTTTATAATCCATCCAAATCAATGTGATTAAAAAGGTAGTGGATCCTTCTGAAAGTGTTCTGAAAACAATAAAACAATTTGTTGTTTCGAAAGAGAGAGGAAGAGGAGGGAAAAAAAATTGCTAATTTTAATGAAGTGGCTGTAGGCAAAATAATTATATGTATATTGAAGTACAATGCCTATAGGGTATTGGCTGTAGCACAGACCGATTTTGCTACAAGATAATCAGTGAAATCAAGAGATCAGATCTGTCTTTGGTGTAGCAATGCAAGATGGTTGCACATAAAATTGAGACAGATAGCTTGGAATGTAACAATTTATTGGGGTTTCTCTTCTTAATTCCCCAGTTCTGGCATTGATACAGTAATCAAGAGCAACAGAAAGAACAAATGTACAAGGATACAAGAATAATTAGCATAACTTCCCCCCACCGCAAACTCGAAGCAACCCCCTTCTCTAATAAAAGTGTCAATGGGTGATTAAATCACCCACTGTGTAATGCTTCCCAGCCATCCACTCTAGACAGTTTAGCCAGTTGAACACTGGATTTTAAAAAGCAACCAAGCAAATGCAAACACTATATTTAAAAAGTAATTAAGACAACATAGTATCAGATAACATTTAATTCGTGTACAACTGTTTCATTAAATGCATTTTTATCATAATACAAAATAGTCACCAGATATATAGCTCTTGTTTTTAAAGCCTATTTGTATGCCAAGAGATAAGAACTTAATAAATTTAAACTTTAGCTTACTCTTCACCATAAGGTCTCAACTTTGTAAAAACTAAATGCCCAAGCTTATGCAGATTCACTCAAATATCTGAGTATTTGTAAGGCTCACATTAATACTCCAGACAAGTTACAGAACTCTTATGTGTTATTAAGGACCACAAATCCATTAATTCTCTTAGAGATTTCACCGTACACGAGCATCAGTTTTGGCAAGATTGAGACCTGGTCTTAAGAAGCCTAACAATGTATGCAATAAAGGAATAAGCACCAATTCTATGCCTCCCTGTAATTGTTCATGTGAAAGTATGAGATTTTCCTTGAATAAAAACAGTATGATGTATTGTGAAATTTGAATATAGCATTCAAGATTTTAGAAGGAATAAAACATCAGGAACTTCACTAGAGCTCTGTTAGCTCTATTAATCTCTATGTGGTTGCACTAAGATTATGAAGCAAATCTGATGTACTTAGTTGTCCCCTTGAAAATATTTACATATTTTCCCATTATTTTATTCCTGCTTTTTTTGCATTTCATGTCCTGTAAACTCTTGGATTTAAAATTATTAAAGCTTGCACTATTCAGATTCATTTTCAAAAAGGTATTTTGGAGAACATGTGAGTGAAAACATAATCTCTCTCTCTACAGATCTTTAAAGAACCAGTACATCACTGAGATGATATGGCTGCTTTAAAGAAATACAAAGAAGTGCTACATTCCTGCTCTTATATGCTCCAAAAGGCCTTTTTGGAATTGAACTGGAGTGATGCAGCTATAAAAAACTTCTTAGTTATCTACCTTATTGCTGATAAGGTCCTATAAACACCACAGGACTGTCTCCCATTACTAACTGCAGCCTGCAAGGACAGATACAGATAATTGTAATATTGGCTTGGTAGAACGGTGATAATGCAGCAGAACCAGGGAGTGCTTTCCTGACAATCAAATATGAAACATGGAAAATTTCCTATTTGTTGAAGTGCCTCAAACTATAACAAAACAAGTAAATACATATAACTATTTCCAAATGCTGCAAAATTAAAGAATCTTAACAGGCTCTCTATTGTCTTCTGAATAATAAATACTCGCCGCTACAAGTCATCATAAGTAGGAACAGTTAATTATTTGACAGACACAATCAATCACTGGGGAATGGGGAAGCATTCTTAGATAAAGGGGAATCCTTTAACATGGCACAAAAAGTTTGCCAATATGATAATGCAGAGTTTAAATTATGTGCTTATAATATTTTTAAGTGCTATATAAACCAGGACCAGGTTTTTCATGATTCTAAATGATCTGAATGAATTCAATCATAGGAAACATTTACAATAATCTCCCAAGTAGCTTCACCTCTAAACAATAATTTACTGTCCACTGCAAAAATTAAATTCATTTTAAAAACCTGTATACTCCCTTGTTTTCTCCTACTTCTCTGCCTTGCCTATTCATATAATACTAGATGTGGTCTCTTTCTCCTAAAGTACTTTTTCTGGTAAGTACTGTAAGTAAAACTGCACTGCAGCTGTCTTCCATCTTCACAAGCAAAGAATGTAATGCCTATTCAGATGTTCTCTGCAGCCCTAATGAGGCAAGTGCCAGATAAGGGCCACTCATTAGAAAATTACCAGATTCAGGAACCAGATATCTCTAGGGCATGCGTCTTCCTTGTCAACATTTTAACTGTGATATTTAGAAAAATTTACGTACAGGGAAAAAAATTATCTACCCTACTGAATAAAGAGTGCAACCAGGTAAATCCCAAAGGATTTATCTGAGCACTAGAATTTTTGTACTTAAATGAACAATTGCTATCACCAACTGTAGGAAAAAATGGCTTTTCAGATGTTGTTGGACTACAACTCTCTGCAAGACTGATAATCAAGATGCTGTAAGTTACATCTGTCAATCTCTAGAGGAATTTAGTTTTCCTAATACCATAACTACTACATTTTCATGTTATACAGTAACTGAGATATCATTGGTTTTATTCAGCAATGATTTTTCCTTAACAACTAGGCCTTATGCATTTCAATGATCTTATGTACATGCATGTGTACATATGCATTAATAGAACACTTATACGTATGTATGAATGAAATTTCACAAAAAACTAATCTACATCTTGCAGGATTCTAAGTTATACAAATTAAGAACAATTGCACATATTTATAATGAACAGGGGTTTGAAACACTGAGTTTCAAGTTCACAAGAGTTGTTTCAACTTTAAAATGAATTTTTCAAGAGTTATTTTGAGCTTGAAACCATTCAAATTCAAGGGATAAATCTTGAGTATCAAGGAGCTCACACTGATTTCAAAATACCTCTGGAATGGTCAGAATTGTTTCATACTTAAAATATTTTAAATTTGAAACCTTGTGTACCCTCCCTAAAATAATACACGATACTGAAAATATGTTATCATTACTCAGAATTCTGCTAAGAACTAATTTTGACATATTTTCCACCAAGCTTTGCTTATAGTTAGCAATCATTTAAAAAGGAATATGAACAACCCAATATTTTTAGATGTTGAATATCAATTGTACAATTTACCAATTGTAAAATACCAAACTTGGGGAAGGTTCTGATTCTATGTCAGTATTAAGTCTAGATGCATAGATGCAGGATAGATTCATCTACTTTTGAGTTTTAGAAGTTCCCCCAAAGTATATAGTACAAAAAATATTCAGAATTTGGTATAAGCAAAGCAACATACAAATTATATTGGGAAGCATGTAGCTTAACAGCAACGTATTTTGCATGGAATGGAAGCTTGAGCTCAATTTCAAGCATCACCTATTGAAATCTCTCTGTCTCACAGAGATCATGCCCATAAGTATAATCAGTACTCAGCCAGACTGAATGAACAGCTAACAACACCAGTGTAAGGCAGTTTCATGTTTTTCACGTCATTTAATCATTCAGAAGTAACACTGATAAATAATCTTTAAGCCAAAAGAAAAAACAGATCATGCATAGGTCAGATTAGAGGTTGTATCAAGTTGAAAAAAGCCATGTGGGGAAGGAGAATTATCCAATCCCAAACTTCATCACTTAGGATTCTCAATGTGTAAATTAAGTGAAAGCTAATATTTAATTAGGGAAACATTAAAGGGAAGTATAAATATTCAGAAGTGTTTATAAGCACTGAGAACAGCAAGTTTCTCCTCTTCCTCTTAAAACCAATTTCAGCTAGAGAAAAAGGAGATCTCAAAAATAAAATTAAACAGCTTATAAATCACAGCATTCTTTCAGACCACAACTAGCTATTCCTAGTTCTCAAAATTATGGTCACACTACTGGCCCAAGCTGTCTTTGTTATCACAAAGCATGATGAAGAGTTAAGTGGAGGATTATTTATTTATATATACATAGTACATATATTTATATTGAAAATATCCCAGCTTTGCACTATCAGGAGACAGTCAAAAAAGCAGCAAAGCAAGCAACACTGGAACGTGAATGCACCAGGCAAAACAGTGCAAAGCCTTGGGGCAAGAAGCAAGGAGTGTGAACAGAGACACGATGGCTCCGGTAGTAGAACCTGACCAACTAGAAATACATTCCAAATCTATTACATTACTTTACCCATGACCCAACAGGAATTCTAGAACTGTTGGATCCCAACAGTTTTCAATTTACTGCATAAACTTAATTCCCCAACAGGGGCAATTTGTGAATTCTCTTCACTAGCTTGTTTTTTCCTCCATATCAATTATCCAAATCTAGGCTCTATAGAAGATGGACAGCAGGAAATGCAGCAAAGAAATCACATTTCTTCTAAACAGAAAAAGAGAAACACAAATCTTACACTGACACTTAAGTCATCCCTTTTAAATAGAAATTAAAATAGAGGGATTATTTATTTCAGATAATTTATATAGTCACCCACCTCACAAGCAGCAGTTCTGGGCAGCTAAGATTATTTTAAAAATCAATTAAAAACAACCCATTACAATAGTATACACAGAGAAATAATCTTCAAATGGGCAGGACTGAGTTATTGAGCAACAAAAGAAATTATCCCCTTGAGAAGGATCCACAGAATCTGAAGAGTGGCTTATTGTTGCCATACTTTAACCTTTCACAGCCCATTTCATGTATCAAGCCAACCAACAACTCAAGGCTGTGCTGTGGTTGGATTTATCTCCGGAATGTATCTGGGAACACTCAGGAGTATGAATATAATATCTGTCTGCAACATCATACAGTGGCTGTGTCTTTTCCCAAGCTCACTAGAGCTGCCACATGATATTGAGAAAGAATATAGCTACTTTAAGGAGACACAGAAAGTTCTACGTGCTGCATAGCTGTAGAAGCATTCCCTTCTCCAGTCTTAAGCTCTCCAAATAGGTTCAATTACAAGCCTTCTCAATGTTAAGAGTGTGGTCTTATCTATCGAGAGGGTATAAGAAAGTTTGATTAGTATGGAGTGAAATAGTAATCTCAGTGAGCAAAAATATCATAGTTCAACCTGTAAAAATAGCTGAGAAAGCTTTTCTAAGAGTGAATAGATGAAAAATAGTTATCTGTAAAATATAGGTTCATTAGGGAGCAGTAGTTTGTTTCCTTGGGAATACATCTAATATTTCTTCTTAAGTGGATTTCAATTTTCCATTAACTCTTGTTGCAGGTAATGAGATTCAAAATTAAGAGCCAAAACAAAAATGCAAATTTCCATGCAAGCAAAAAGATCAAAATTATAATACTATAGCACTACACTAGAACAGCTATCCTTCCCCATTCTTGTCCAATGTCTACCTTATAATTTCCACATCAATGATCTGATCTGTATTTGCCCATATGACTAACATGATATTCACACATTTAGATTACAAGGACTGTAATAGGAAATCTAATATAGGCATTACTGTTACACTGCCATTAGGTTGTGTGAATTCTTTCCTAGCACTTGTTCACACTCAGCTTCTACAATCAGCACTTCACAGGTAATTTTTATGGGTAACATAAATATACAATTAACACCTTGGGCAATTGTGAATTACATCATATTACCCTTTCATTATATATCTTCCTTCAATATTTTAACAGTATATTTCATTTGCAAGGCTACACTTGCTTTTTTCATCTCATTTTCCTTATGTCTCACAATGAAAATAATCACCATGGCCCAAGCCATCTGAATTAGTTTAGTGCAGTTTTTCCCATGTTGTGGTTCTCCAACTTTCTTACAGACTGTAACTACTGACTGACGGAATTTTGGGAGTTGCAATTCCAACGCATTTGGACTGTGCCAATGTTGGGAAAATTGCTTTAGTTTTTGCTTTCTTCAAGAAGGCCCTGATCCTATCTCTTAATGTAGGAGAGCTACATATTGCCCACTTGTAAAAATCTTGGTTATACAAGTATGAAAGATGTATTTGGTTAGAAAAAGAATTTCTGGTATACCAGCTTCAGTATGAATGAACTGACTTTATCACTGAACGTTTTGCCAATTATAAGGGTATGTTTCCTTCACAGCTACCAAACACACATACATCTTGCTTGTCAGAGATCCCAGATCTTACTGAAAACCACAAAGCAGCAACATGTCCCATTCAATTCAGCAGATCATCATGAAGTACAACTGATAACTTGCATGAACAAGTTAATAATAAAATGCCACATAGTCCCGCCTGACAAACAGAACAAGGCTAAATTCTGGCTTCATAACTATGGAAGGAGGCATTCTCCCTACTCCTTCAAGTTAAGGGTAACAGAAGGAAGAATTTTCTCTAAGATAAGGATTTGCTTCCACAGTTTAGAAGCTGCATCTCTTCTTACATTCTTTGCTCTTCCTTCCCAATTTAAATTAACTGAATGCCTTCCTTTACCACTCATAATTGTAAAAATACTCTTTTCTTAAAGGACCAGCTAATATCACTACATTTGTGCAATTACTGCATTTAATATTTTTAAATCTCTATCCTCCTCTGTCTGTAAAAATCTTCTTTTTTAAAAAAAGAACTTTTCCTTTTTTCTATTTTTTCCTTTTATTTGCAAAACTAGTCTTCTTTCTCAACCCCCACCCCATCAAACTCTCCTAATAACAAAAGTGGCCACAAGCATGGCAAAGATACAAAGAAAACTGATACATACAACTCACAGGGCATCTTTGCACAGACTGTACGCATAGAAGGGCTTTTATGCTTTGTGATATAAGGTGAAATTAAGATTCAAGGTAATAAACAAAGCTCAAATCATTAAAACACAACATAGCTCTATATTACCCTCTAGTGGTTTGACTGCATCATGGAACAAGGTTTCATTTTAACAGAAAAGATCAACATAATTTGCTTTTATAGAGCATGTGCCAAGGAAGGGAAAAATGATCTAAGGCAAGAACAATCTTGCATTCCAGTATTATACATAACTGGCCTACCCCTGCCCTTAAAGGAGATGATTCTTTCTGATGTGAAGAAATTTTCTAGCTCCTGGAGACAGGAAAGAAAAACTAGGTTGGTATGTTACAGAACCCTCAAATTAATTAGAAGCTGCTAGGAGGCTATTTATCCTCCTTTTATTTTGTCCAATAACAGCAGGCATTTCTTTGCATCAAATTGGCTCAAATCCCTTATATCTCTGTGAATTAATTACTCTAATTCACAACCTTAGCCCATTCTTAAAATAGTCTGCTGGTTGTAATCAGATAGAAGAGATAATAGCAATACAACCAACAATTAGCACCATATTCTGTTTTACCAGACTGGCTCAATAGCAACCTGCCAGAGATTTCTTACTCAAACACCACTTGTTTAAATATTTTTGGCTAAATCTCCAGTGATCAGCACAAGCAACGCAAAACTAGACAAATCTACTAACTGCAAATGCTACTACTCCAAATGGATTTAAGGAATCCTACAGTGAAGGCGTGCACAATTTTCATTAACTCAAGAGTTACATCAGATGTAACGTGACATTCAGAAACGGGAAAGGCTAGGCTCCATTTGAGAGGAGGGGTTCAGGAGTACAGTAGGTGCTACATTAGTTTGTTGAGTTTTAAAACAATCATTGCATTCCTTAAAACACCTAAAATGAAGAAAAAAGGCCCAAATTTTTAGCCCAAGAGATGCTGGAGGGCCACAGACAGCTTTTGGACCATAATTTTTCCACCTCAATTTACTGCTTTTCATTTTTAAACACTTGTTACAGTGGCAATTATAGCAGTCTAGGAATTGCTATTCAAGCAACTTGTGATAAGTCCTAGAAATTTCAGCCTTTGACTTTTCCTCAAGCATTTTTCATGTTCTGGAAAAAAATTCCTTATTTATTTTCCATGTATCATAGTAAAGAACAAAAGTGTGTGGAGTAAATTTTATGCCTTAAGAGGCAGTAAACATGTACATGTTAGTTTTAAGCAGATATACCTCCTGAGCAAGTATTTAGTGCATAAAATGTATACCCAATATCCTCATGTTAAAATGGTCATTAAAGAGGAAGGAGAAATTATTTCATCTCCTCCTTTCATTTTCTCCAGGCACACACTCCACTATTTCTAGTAGTTGATCTTTCGGGATGGAATAAAATCAAACAAAACCTGTTCGATGCATTTGGAGGAGCTTTATGTTGCAATCAGCCAGTTTGTTAATGACTATTTTTTCATAATACCTCTAAGAAAGGTAAAAACCATATTCTATGGAAACTCACAGAAATTAAAGTGACAAGAGACTCCAGGGAATAAGGGGAAATCGGCCGAGAGATTGTGTGCTAAAGAATCTGAAGAGTTTCCTATTGAAATTCCTGTTTACAATGGCTATCTAATTTGTTTCTAACAAAATGCCACAAAAATAAACAATTGTAGAACATGATTGACTATTCAACCACCCTTATATTTCCTTTTGAAGTTTCATAAAATATTTCTATTTTTTTCTCTTAAAATCTTTTTAATACAAGTCTCCCTGTTCTCTCCCTATTATATATCTCTATCCTCATCCCAGCCCACCCACCTTTGAAGCCATCAAAATAAACTCTCATGATAATGCCTCCCATTCTTCTGAGGCAATACAATGATACAACTTGTCTTACTGATTTCACAAAAAATTACAAACAGTGAATTCCAAAGCATACATTTGTGGAACATCAGAAAGCCTTGGAGTTATATATCAGTGGGAGGAGCATGGAGGTAATAACCCTGCACACCTTGTAGAGTTCATTGATTAAAAAAAAAGAAACTAAAGAGAATGCATGACTGGATAACAGTAAAACTTGAATATCTCTTCAGTATTCACTGCACTCAAACTGTCACAAACAATACAATGCTTAACATCATAAACTTTGCTTTTGGTAGGCGTTTATGTATAGACACTGATATTTAGGACTCTTAACACACATCAGTTCAATCTTTTTTCTAACGAAGTTCTAATTTTTTCTTAAGTATGGATATAAACAAATGGAATTCTGCAAAATCCTTGAAGAGAGGAATGTTAAAAAGAAAACACAGGGGAAGAAAAAGTCCATCCTAATGGAGAGAATGAAATTAAATCACTACTTTTTAAAACCTTATCAATCAAGCAGTAAACGCTACAGTATTTGCAGCACCAGGCTTCACGTATATTGCTAATAAACTTTAAAAGAACAAAACCAAATGAAACAAAAAATAAATCCCTAAGCAGAATCTTAAAAGACAATTGTTCAGACTGGAACATAGAGAAGAGACATGCCATTAAGAACAAGAGTTAGTTATTTCAGTGACAGCATAGCATGCAGTTGAGCCCTTAAGAATTACCTCATACACATCCTTCCCATCATAATGTAACAATGTATAAATAGTTTGCTGGACAACACTACATACATACCCACATGTGCCACTACTAACAAATTGAAGGCATAGTATAGGGGAGGAGAAATTTGCATCAAAGCTGGAACATGTGACAAAAGAACTATGAAGTGGAAATTTGAAGAAAGATACTTCAGTGAATGTTAGTTATCAATATATGGAGTCATTGTTCCTAACATTTGTAGGTGGTGGAGGTGGAGGCAATATAGCAAAAGCAACTACATTATTTGCTTACAAGGCAGAGTACTCAGGTTTCAATAAGAATGAATTAAATGAAAGGAAGGCATGGCAGGCCGGTGGATGGGAGGAAGAGGCAAGCACACACTAAACATACACACTGTCTCCCAACAAACATACCAAGATCCAAGAGACATATAATAAATGTTTACAATATGTTCTTAGCACCTTTGGTTGGCAACTGTACAGGCAACTTGAAATCTTGGGAACTGTAGAAATGAATGTTCTTCCATCTTTTTTACCGAGAGAAAAATAGAAACAAGCAAGCACCTTTTTCCTACTTCGCTGACATATAACTAAATATACCAATGTAAATAAGTATAGTGGGTTGTATCTCAATGCACTTTTCTAAAGGAGTATTAGGCCTCACTTTTTTTGAAATAAGGTTTCAGAAAAAATAAAACTCATGCATCTGATATGTAAAGAAGAACAAATGTTGCAAGATAAGATTAAAAGCTTCATAAGACTGAAGCAGCTTTAGCTTAACAGTAAAAAAAAATACAAAATGTATTACAATCAGGATCTATTACAGATATAGTTCAAGGCTAATGAAAAAGGGAAAATGGGCCTAAGCCATTTACAAGTGCAACAGAACAACCTTATTTGCACTTCTAATGCATGCACAGTGGAACAACATTCAGAAATGCACTGTAAAATTAGGCATATCCAATCCCTATGAAGTTCTGTCGCAGTTTCTAAGTTCTGTAGCAGTTTCCCATAACTATGGTGACGTTTTCCTTGTCAATCCAAATTATCTTTGTCAAATCACAAATATACAGGAAAATGACAGGAATAAAGTGGCAATTCATGGAAAATAACTCCCTACTTTGAGTTTGGCCAAAGGGTCACTTTTTTGTTTTGAACACGAGGGGAAAATAGATCATTCACTTAATGTACCCACCATTCTCCCAAGCTCTTATTTACCAAGTTCCTGTCAAAAAGATGCACTTTTTGAAGACCTCCAAATATGCACAAAAGGAAAATTTATTTCCCAGCAGGAGTCCTAACAGCTGTGGCATTGGAGAATTTCAAACACACCTATTTCCATTCCTCTGTCACCTTAATTCCCAAGCAAAATGAGAAAGAACAGATGAGAAAGGAGAGAAGCAAGCAAGCATTCATATCATGCATGGTCTTGCAGTATAGCCTCCTTGTCCCCTCCCCCTCCCCCAACATTTGTGAAAGAGGGATACACCTCTTTATTTGCTGCCTCCTCCTCCTCCACCACCACCTCCGGCTGCGGCCACTTTTTCAAAATCTTCAGCATTGCAGAATTCCTTGATTGTGACCGTTAATAGATTGCTGGTGACATCAGTAACTACCACATTAGAGCATGGAGACATTTCAGGTCGCCAATCACCAGCCTCCTGTTCTGGGTCAGAAGACAGTGGAGATGATGGGATCTGACCTACTCCATTCCCTCTGGAAGGTGACTGCTTACTGGTCACTGCTGACTCAGGTGGAATTGACAGATCGAGGACCTCAGATTCACGCCAGTCAGGAACGGCAGGATTTAGAATCTCAGGAAGCAGCTTTGGTGGGGAATCATCGGGATCAGATGAGGAGTGTGGAGCTGGTGAGGGGCAGTCAGAGGAGCTGGAACTGCGGGCATCATAGGCAGAAGAGCCCATGAGTCCACAAGAAGCACCTTGAGAACCTCCTGCCTCTGTCTTCCCCTCTAATGATGGGGTTGGAACAGATGGCTTGTTATACAGAGGGAAACTTCCGAATTTCATGTGGCGGATCTGATTACGAAGCATGCTCTCACTAAACTTCTTGCTCTTACCAATTACACGATTTCGGGAAGGGATCTTAGAACGTGCCAAGTTTCCTCCCCCACTTGCTCCTTTGCCACTTTTATCAATGACTTTCAGATTGAGAATAATACGACTACGCTTGGGCTCACGAGGTTTCACTTTGCGGTTGATGATGCGTACGGTCTCTGAGAAAGGAGAGACAGGAGGGCGTATGCCAGTGCTCCCACCCACTCCACTGTTCTGTGGATCCGGGCGGGGCAGTGGGCGCCGGGACATACGGTGGCATCTTCGGATGTCCTTCTTGAGCCGGTGCACTGCAGCACTGGAGTGCAGTTTCGGTGAGGATGTGCTAGAACTGGGCTTCACAGAAAAATGTACATCCCCAATGTGTAGGGCCTCTGCTTGGGCCCGAGCCTGCAGTAGATGGGATAAAATGAAAAACATGGAGTTAGATTGAAATAAAATATATTCTATGTGCTGAAGTCCAGGATCCTTAGAGTTGGGAACACAATTCTAAACACAAAGCCAAAAAAGATGAAGTGAAGAATGAGTTCTGGATTTCAAATACAGCTTCCTTGTAGTTCAAATTAACAAAGCAGTTTTGCCTAAGCTTAGTCTAACCTAAACACGATATGGTTACATACAGGGAAATCCCAACAGGACTATATGAAATGTATTTCCATTTTTTTAGCATACTAGGATGTTAAGGAACACAAAGAGTCAAGGGTTTATGTTTACTAATTAAGAGTGACACTACATAAGTTAACTTTGATGCATACATTTGAGCACAGTAATACAGTACAAACTAGTTTGCCCAAATTTGAAAAAACACAAAGTGAGGCTTATAAAATTAACAGTTCTTAGGACAAGCGGTTTCTGTGAATATACTGTTAGCAAAAGTATCCTGACATCACTGGAGTTTTCATGCAGACCATTTTTCAGACCATCCAAAGAAATCAGTGATTGTACCTATTCACTAGAGAAGTGAGAAAGGATATAAATAAATAAATACTACTATTGTTTGTTTGTTTGTTTGTTTATTTTTTGTCTGTTTGTTTGTTTGCCATCTATCTTGCTGTGGGATTACTCTAGGCAGCCATACTAGCATTTGTTGGAAACAATATCAAATTTGGATAAAAAGACTATTAAACAAGAAACAGTATTTCAAGTAAAAATATTTAACCATTAAAATGTAATTTATTTATGTCATACAAAATTGTTAGGAGTATAGGCAATTTGCTACAAATACTGTATAAATCTGAAAACTGTTTTGATTTTAATCAAGAAAAATATATTTAGACTCTCTGATTCATGGGTAACTAGCAACAGCCTATAGACAGATTAAATATGATCTTCTAGATAGTGTCAATCATTATGAGGCCTAGTCAACTTGAAAATGAATCAACTCCTGCAAAAACAAGCAATGAAATGAAATGCACTTTTCCAGGATTTGCAAAAAATATTATTTCTGGTCCTAAAACATTGTAATTTACTTAGCAGCAATCATTAATCTTTTAGACACATCTTCTCTACTTAATATTATGCTAGAAAAGCCACAGGTTAGCATATAGACTGTAATGGTACAGCATATAGACTGTAATGGTATCCACTTAATGTTCAGGTTAAATCAATTACAGGTATGTAAATCAATGTTCAGTTATGATGGATCCCACAAAAGCTAGAAAATCCCCCCCACCCCCAAAATCTGGCTGTGGAGTTCTTATGATGGCATAAATCCCTCCCCACTCATTGATCATATAACTCCATTTCAGGCACTTGGCAACAGGTTCACCTTTATGGCCAGTTGCAGTATACCCTGGTCACATGACTGCAAGTTATGGGTTTTGTCAGTTTCTGTCTTTTTCAGCCAGTTTCCAGCATCAAAATGCCCCTAGGAATGAAAGGATTTGCTTAACAATTGTGGCATTTGCTTAAGGATGCTGTGTTCCCTTAACAACTCGCTACAAAAAAAATGTGTAAAATCAGGTTGGCCACATGGGTGCCTTGACTTTACAACTCCCATTATTTACTATGGAAATTCTGGGGTCAGTTAGAGTTGTAAATTAGAGAGGGCAAGTCTGTCAAGATCCTTTTGCAAAGCTTGTCTTCTGGGGTGTTTTCTATTCCTGCCAGCTTAGTGTCTATTCCTTCATCTAAATAATTTATGAAGATATTGAAGAATACTGGGTCGGAACCTTTTGGTACTGCACTGCTTACTTCCCTCCATACAGTGGGATAACTTGTGAATGTTCAAACATGTAGTAAAGACTTTAATTTATGCTGATCTATGACCATAATAAACCATTGGTTATTTATTTAAATGATTTATAAACCTGCCCATCTCACGGTTGCTTAAACTAGCAGACAACGTCCTTGTAATTTTCTTGATAACGTAAGAATTATTTACCACTTCTACTGGCATTTTTAAAAATCTGTGGTTTTCTACTTATCTCTCTTCAATAATAATAATTGAATTAGGAGTAACTTCTTTGCTTTTTTGAAATCAAGCAGTTACCATCACATTCAAAATAAGGTCATTTTTTTAAAAAGTCTGACAAATTAAAAAGGATGGCTTATAGCCATTGGTCAGTGCCAGATCAATGGTACTGAAGTGTATGATTCAATGAAACAAACTTGTTTTGCCATCACACGGATCACAACATTTAACAAATGACAGTTTGTCAGATTTATCAGTTAGAGACTGTATTCAACCATAATGAAGAAGACCAAATAACATTTGATTTTTTAATCTGTTCCTTTCCAATTCCAGTTTTTTAATATTTAGACAACAGAACCCCAAAACTTTAATCAACCATCAAGTTATTAAACAGAAGTTACCTTTAGCAGAAAAGTTTTAGGCTTAGGTCCTCTCTTCTTAGGTCCATAAAGCTCACGCTCACGTTCCCTTGTTGAGGTGGGAAAAAGAAATGAAACTTCTTTTAAACACGAACAATTAAAAAGAGAACGTTCTTCTAAAATAAACATGTTAACTTCCTGACTACAGGAAATAAATTCTCCTGCAATTCCTCCTCTGATTTTCAAGACTTTCAACTCACTTTTGCTCAAAGGCTGCAATCAAGCGAGAATCTAGGATATTTTCCTCGGGTTCCCAAGTGCTGTACCTGCACAGATTCAGACGAACAGAGCGGGTGACACGGTGTTCACTCGCATCCGAGGAGTTTGCGGNGGGGGGGGGGGGGGGGGGAGGGG
>AZIM01002184.1:68791-83065 GCA_000516915.1 Ophiophagus hannah
TTTATATTTATATTTATATTTATTTAATTTATTGTATTGTTGTTTTTATGTTGTGAGCTGCCCTGACTCCTCAGGGAGAGAGGGCGGCATAAAAGTCTAATAAATAATAATAATAATATATGGTAGCTAGTTTGAAATATATATACAAATACTGTGTTGCCTTAATCCCCCCATTAAAAAAATTATTTAGTCTGCTGAGTTAATCTGATATCTCATGAGATTTATAATTATTTTGAAACAAACTTCTACAAAGCATTTTTCTCCCTTCTGTTCAGTCATGTTCAATTATCAGACAAGCCTGCAGAAAATGTGATAGCTCCAAACTAAAGCATATCCCATGTCCCAGGTTTAATTTTTGTTATTGCCATATTTGTTTGGAGAAATTCCTGCCTGCATGTTCTTCACATTTTACGAACATAACTGACAAAATGTAAAGAGGATAAAGAAAACGATGGGAAGATCTTTCAACTGGGTACATTTAGCTTGAATAACAGATTAAAGGAAGATACTGTTGATTTCAAATGTATGAAAAATTGTTAACATAACAAAAAATGTGCCAGGAAGCAGATTCCAGCTAACATTTAGGGAAAACTTCAGAGAGTTAAGAATTGCTTGACAATAGAATTGATTATTTTGGCATTTAAGTAGAGGCTGGGAAGGTCTAGTGAAGTTGTAATTGCTAGCATTGTAGCTGCTAGGTTTGAGAGACTTGAAAGATGATTTCTCGTTTCTTCCAGTTCTGCAGTTCTATTATAAAGATGCTCAGCTGCTTACCAAACTATAATCTCTAATTTGCTGGCAACTGCTATTCAAAATTGTCATAAGGGCAATGAGACTTAACTGCTTCCACTTCTGCTTGGCATAATATTAACCATTATATTACATTATCCTACTGTCTCTTCTTGTAAACATTTAAAGGCAGCATATTTCTTTTTATGTGATCAGTAGTCAGATCATCATACCCATGTTTAAGGTGTCAAATCAATGCTTAATCATGAAGTAGACCTAAGGACCACCTGTTTATTCATATAAGGTAGTCAAGTACCGATAATTTCAGGCCAAATTGTATAAGTGATCCCAATATATTCAGAAAATGCTATATTCTTTTCCAGAAGAGGGTCAAAAACCATATTAGGTACAAAACTCTGGTTACAGTTTTTAATATTATTGCACCAACCAGTCATGTAAGTTTTCTTGGCTAGAATAGCCAAGTTTGAATAGCCACCTGACAGAAATGCCCACAAGAGTTGAACTAAATATTCCATGTTATTCACTCACTGATAATTGGATGAGCTGATCTGAACTACAGTACTTGCTAAATTAGGCTATAGTTAAGCAGTATAACAACTTAAACCACAGCAGGCATTAAATTGTAATGGAACATATTAATTTAACTTTGTAGTCATGATTGGTAGAAAATTTACTTACCTCCACAATTTATCATCTCACATACCGTAGATTGGAGAAAAAAGAATATAGGATTAATTTCCCATTCTAAGGTTTAAACATAGAGATGAAAAATAAGGAAGACCACAAAATGGGGATAGTTCAGCATCTTCCTTCCCCTTGGCCGTTTTCCACCACCATGCTGAGGTTAGATATGATCACCAACAGAGTGGCTTTATTTGAAATAGAAGACAAAACAGCAGAAAATGTACCAATCAAGGCAGAGAATGATAATCAAGCTGCAGCTAAGTATAGTTTTGCTTTGTTCATTACTATACTGTAAAACCAGATTTGTTGAGCATACTAGGTTGAAAAGCTAGTTTAGTGTAGTGTTAGGAAGCTGGAGTAGAAACACAGCCCATGAGTTCTTGTCTTCCATTAGGATTGAAGTCTGATGGGTGCCTTTGGGTCATCAGCCCTCTCATCTTTTGTAGTAGTAAAATAGGCGAAGGAAGGGTTATGTATGCCACTTGTAAAGAATAAAGGTGAAATATAAATCTTAGAATTCATTTTGTTGACCTAGTGTCCTCCTTTAATTTTGCCTCTTTCCCCAGCATGGACATCAGCTTTCACATAGACACCCTCGTTCTTTGTTTTGTCTTGGTTGCCCTCCATCACTGTACATCATTTCACTTATTCTAAAACTTGGTCAAATCTGGAAATTGCAGAAAGTATACATCTGAAATCAGGGTTCTTTTGATATAGCAATTGTTGGCAAAGATAATCGTATCTTTCTCTTGAGGTGGAATGTAGCTTCCATTTGGCACGTGGCTAAATATCAAGGTAGTGGCTTCCCCATGTGATGGGAATGTTGGAAGAAGTGTTCTGTGCATTCTCAAGAACAAGAACCTCAACTGAACAATGATGAGTGAAATAATTAACTATAACATAAAAGGAAATTATTTGCAGGACCTATTGGAGTAAGCAAAATCTAGCACCTATTTAGTTACATGCTACCAGGAGGAAAGCTGAAGAGCATGTTCTCTGGATATGTGTGCATGGGAAGAAAGGCAAAAGGAAATGATATCCAATAAACTATCTCTTAAACAAAAAGTAGGCAGAAGAGAAAAACCCTTTATCTCTTTATCTGTGCCCTACTGCCCCCTTGTGGTCATGAGATGCTGAAGAGTCAGTTCCCACCCATCTTTACCTCTGAATTTGGAATTTGGAAGTCCCAGAATTCCAAGGTATCTGTTCACCCTGGAAATTAATGCCAACCTAAATAGGTATTGCTTGATTGGGAAATTGATATACAGAGGCTCAGTATGCAAATATTCACAGTATCCAGGGAATTGTTTGGAAATCCATGTTAAAGTAATCCACTGTTCCTTGGTTTTACTCAAAGGCTGACATGATGTATTTATGCCAGCATTTTCAACCCCTTCTCCCAAAAGCTCAAGTGATTTGCAAGTCCATGGCAATTACCTTTTGCAATTATCATGCCAACCTACCACTTCGGGTCTTTTTCAATTTCTACAGGACTTGGAACAGTATTTATACAAATATTTCATACAAATACACTATAGAGCAGATTGGACAGCAAAAGGCTGTAAATGCCATAGCTGTGCACAGGGATTAAATGTATGGTGCTTCACATCAAAATCTAATACCCTCTAAACACTACGTTATATTGTACTTGCACTGTTCCACAGTACGAAGAGAAGACTGAATAGCAGTGAGAGGAAATAAGTATTATATACATCCACAATCCAAATCACAGATGCTTCCTGAAAATTGGCCTAGCATAGAACTGTAGACAATGGAGATCAAAGAAAGACACAGAAACAGGGTGTTAGCTAAATGTCAGTTCTCATTTAATGCTCTTAGCCTGATTTGCAACATTTACCACATAAATCATCTAAATAAATAGATGTACAGTCTTTTAACCATCATCAGTACAAAAATAAAGCCACACATTGCATCAATTAAAATTCGCTCTGTCCTCCTTGTTTGTATTACAATCTCTGTTTCGCAGCAAACACTCATAAAAAGGCAACAAAACTGCAATTTCTACATTTTTAAATTTTTGTTTGGAATTTGTTCCCTGAACCCTTCCCTTTCCAATACATTCAATTAGTCTATACAAAAATCCCAAGAAGCTCATTCTGTGCAAAGGAAGCTTTTGTGTGCAAAGGTAACTTGGGCACTGGGGTCAGGAAAATATCAACTCAAGTACCATGCCATTAATGAGGGGTTAACCTCCCCCCCTCCAAATAATACACTGAAAAATAAAACAACATAACTGGCCTGTTTTTCTCCCATCCATCAAATACATTGCCATATCTATCCCAAAGAAAACAATGACTATGCGAATAAGCAATTAATTCAGGCAGTCACTCTGACACATCAAGCAGTGCAAACAACAAGAACACAGCTCAAACCCTCTTAAATGGGATGTTCTTGGCACTAAAATGTTTTCTAAGTTCAGTAGACAATAATAATGCCCTGTTTTGATTTAATTTTTTTGATTTTGTGGTATTTCTGACCACACTTTAAAGAAAAGGTTACCAATGAAAGACTGTAACAGCCATTAAGAAAAAGCTGCTGTTTATATCCCATAAAATAGCTGGATACAGCCCCACATCTCTAATAAGTTATTAAAGTGCAATTTGTTAGGGAAAGGTGAACTCTGAAAAATATGCATTAAAATATACATCGTATATACAGACATAAATGGAAGAGTGTTACAAGGCTGCATTTGATTAGTGCGCACAAAGCTGGAGGAATCTATCAGAAACAACTTATTGCTGGTATCTGGAAAGTTTTTCGAGTTCAAGGGAAATTTGGAATTGTTCTAAAGAACAGTCATTCTCTTTTTTCTGAAATGGGGAACCTACTGTGTAGTTAGGTCTGAAAGGCTAATCACAATTTATAAAAGAACAGCAGTCTGGGGTCTACAATGGCTAACTTTTTATCTTAACCATGCCATTACTAAATATATCGAAATAAGCATTTACAGTGCAATCTTACATTCAGAAGGAAGCATCAATATGCTCACTAGTATTTACTCCCAGTAAGATGCATAGGACTGCACCCTTGGTATCAACTTTTGTGTATTTTAGATTGGTTTCGCCATAATACAAACCTGCAAATTGGTTGTCAGATGTACAGACACATTACATTACAGCCAAATAAAATCATTAGTGCGAATATACTTTGTATCTCTTCCCACTGAGAGTGTGTGTGAAGTTTAGTTGGGCCAATTAAAATCTGTATTTTTGATATATTAAAATTTCCCTTCCTCCAATAAATTCTGTTCACTGTTAAACTTTTGGGCTGATGCCCAATATCTATATGGGTCTAAAATTATAAATTTTTCAGGATTCTTCAAATCTGCTTTAAACTTGTACATGTTTAATGTTTAGCTCCAGGAGGTGATGAGAAATTGCCTTTTTATATTAGATTTTTCATACTAGGGGGTTGTCTTTTTCAAGAAAGTTTCCTATTAATGGAAAGGAAAACCTAGTACATGTCAACTTTTTAAAGTTCATATTTCCTAACATTTCTTAAAGAATGCCATACGGTCTTGTGCAACTGACAGCCCAATCTCATCAAACAAAAATGATTGTATAGTCATATTACAGCTGCTTCTATTTCATCATCAATCTGCACATCAAGAAACATCAACATAATTATACAATAACTTGTAGTAGTTTTCATAACTATTGCAGTTTTTTTCTTTAATCCTTCAGTGGCTTAAGGAAAAGAATATTTCACAAGGAACAGCATCTATTAAGGTACTATATTACTGGAGGATATCAAATTGTACACTTATGTTAGATTTCCTTAATACAGAACTTCATCTCTCTCTTTTTTTACATTTACTCATATCTCTGTTGTTATCTAACTTAAGAGGTTACTTTTCCAAATCATGCTGAAAATACAAACATGAAACATCAAATGATCTTACCTTCTCTTTGGCACAAGGCATTACAGCATATGCACAAATAGCATATATACATCTTAGCTGCAGCAAATTAAAAAATGGCCCTTTCTCTACATACTCTTTCTCACATAAAGTACATGCACACCAAAAATATGAACAGCTCAACTATCTATGCATATAGGAATTATTAAACAGGAAAAAATGTACAGTAATAGGATTAGATCTCAAACTGGACTTGAACTAACTTTGTGACCACTGAACAACTTTAAAAATGTTGGTACTATACTAATCACTTTGGCATATTTTTTTAAATGGGAGAAACTAAAGGATCAAAAAATCTACAGCCATAATATGCTACATTTTGCTGAAGCAATGCATCTAATCCTGATTAGTATAGCAAAATGTTACTAGAAACGGAGAAGCTACAAATTTTCTACGTGTCTTAGAAACCAAAGAAAACATTACCAATGTAATGTATAATATAATGATATAATATGAAATGTATATTCATTAATCATACACCAACATATGACAATGCTCTTCTTGAAGATCATCTTAAACTCAACTTATACTCAACTTTTCTTATTGGAGGAAATGGTGCATTTTAAGCAATGTAACATGCATCTTCTGCTCTCTCGAACAAACACCATTCCTTTAGCAACTGTGTATTTACAAAAATTACTGTATTTATTCCCTTATTAAATCTATAATAAATTTATGCCATCATATAAGTTTGAGTTGAAGGTGATCAGGTTTTATTAATTTCAGTTTCCAGCTTCACTCACATAACATACAAATGGAGCTTGTTTATCATGCTAAGCCATGATTCATTGCCTAAACTCTTTGGGGAAAGCATAGCTTTCATATTTTCTCTGGAACTCATATTAAGAGCTCAGAAGAATTGGGCTCTTACTATGTTAATGCTGCCTGCAATCTAATGTAGAATAAAGGAGGCTAAAATAGTTCAGAAAGGTGGGAATTGAACATATTCCTTCCCCACTTTCAAGAAATCAGTCTTCCTTTGTCAGTGTGAAATAATGTGAACTATCCCAATTTACACCTTCTGACCCATAATGACACCTCTTCCTTTAAAACTTCCGAGAAAGAAAAAACCCGCAGCTGTTGCACAACAAATAGCTTCTTTTAATTGGCAAGCAACAACTTTGTCCAAATTACCCTTCCAGAATTTGACATCAAGTTGGTAGTTGAAAGCCTTGATGGAAGACTAGTTGTAGAAGCCTCACATGATTTTAACATTTCTATTTTTGTAAATCTCTGAATTAATAAAGAATTTAATCAATCAAAGGGAAAAAGCATTTTTGTGGGATAAAAGTTGAGAGCGGTAAACAAATCAGAAGTGATCAAAAGATGCATTAGAACATGCTATACACATTGATTTTTCCTTTCAATCCTTACTCTTTTTTTTTTCATTTCAGCTGACTTAAATTCTTCAAAAAATAGGGTTTGGACTCAGTTCTACCTTCTACCATTCCATTGTCACTTTCCATAGGAAAATTATTTTCTAGAGTTCATCTGTTCAAGCCAACTTAAAAGAAGCACGTATTCACAAGAACATATGCTAAAGCTATACAATTTATAGGTACAACAGTTCCTGTAAAACAAAACAAAGCATTCACAAAAAAGTCCAGCACAAATTTCAAGGTACTAAAGTGCAAGACAGAGTCCTATATAACTGCAAGCAGCTTCTCCTGGCAGAGATCTTCATAAAATATTTGTACAGAAAAATATACAGAAGTATCAACGTGAGGAATAAATCAAATAGTGTCCTTTGGAGAACAAATTAATAAAATTATATTTTTGTCTCACACTTATCTTTCAATCCGTTTCTCTGCTCTTGTATTTCTGATCCTGTATTAGATCAGTTAGCACAATGAAATCAGTGCCAATATGCCACTTCTGATTAAATTTCTAAACAAAACTGGTAATTGTTTTGACACTTACTGAACAATCCTTCACTCTATCAACTATTTCCACTTTTAATTCATGCAACATTCCCATATTGTAGATGCAGGAAGTTCCCCATCCACTTGAGTAAGAACAGAACACCAATGCAGTGTTCTTCAAACCATTTCAAGCCTAGCAAAATATTGTTTCATACATACAGTCACACAGTCCAAATGTCCTTTTAAATGTACATATCTTAATAGTATCAAACTGACAACCAGATGTCCAACAGAATCTGGTTTCAAAAAAAGTCTCCCAATTATTTACGTATTTAAAAAGTTAAATACACTGGGTAATTCCTTGTGTGTGTGTGTCAGGTAATTAACTGCATAAGGATCAAGAAATATATATAAAGCTAATTGAAGGAGTTAAGTTCTTGGGCTCATTTTTTTATTTTAGGAACTGGTTGTATCTTTTCCTCTTGGGGTATGTTTGGTGTACCAGAAATTTTTCAGGGATCAACAATACATGTACATTAAAGCATGTCTACTCTCTACATCCATCTACAAACCTGTAAATGGATATAAGCTTGAGTTTTCAATAAGCAATTCAAATTTCATATATATCAAGAACTCACTATATATCTAATTAGATATTAAGCCCTCCTATTGCATATTACAAAGGCATCTGAAGTAAGACAGAATTTTTGGGATCTGTAACAATTCCATTCAAGCCATCTCAAGGACACATGGAAACATGTATATGACTACATACTGTAGGGTTGCCAGTGATAATTATTGAGGAATTCTTATTCTGCTGAAAAGCTGCAGGCTTCCTAGGAAAAGACCATAAAAACTACTGGGCTTACCTCATGAGATAAGGAACAAGCCAGGCTTCTCTCATATACCTTTTTCTTGTGCTCCTGTTACTAATAAACCACAAGCAAGGAAAAAACCAGCACAATTCTTTGGAAGCCCAAACCTGAAAGCCAGTATACCAGCTGTAGTTGGTTTTCTAAATCATAGCATCTCCGGAAGCACTGTGGATGGCAGCAAGCCCCATCATCAACAGTACTAGTAAATGAAAAAACATTAAGAACTGAATGGCAGACACCCAAAAGAAAAAGGGGAGTAATGTTTTTATATATGCACCTGGAGGGAAGCAGATCAGGGAAGCAGTTTGAACTAGAGAAGTCCACTGAATTTGGAAGAGGTCATGGATATTTATATTTGGCCTCTTTCCTATTTCAGACACCGAGCCCTTAACTTTTGAGTGCAGAAGGCATATGCCATAACTAAAAAATGGATATTTTTCCACAATGCACCATGAATAAGTATCTTTGCCAGTGAAAAAAGCTTCAGTTTCCCAGACAGACAAAGCAACAACAGACAAGTAATATATCTATACACTCTTTTTCTATCTATAGTAACAAATGAAGGGGGGAAAGCACAGGTAATCCTCACACTGCTCTACCTTTGCTTTTTATATTTGAAAGGTGAATACAACCAAAAAGAATGTCAGCATGATCATTTGTCCAAAAAACCAAAATGCTCTGTAAACATTTGTAAAGGGATTTTCCCCACCTCCCCCCCCCAAATTCTCTTTTTCTAAATAGTATCATTGAAATTGTAATGAAACCTGTGACTGGGAATGAAGGAATAACTCAAACTCAAAAATTCCCTTAATGAGGAAAGACCAAGAGAGAGAAAGAAAAGTTAACAAACAGCAGATTTAGAACTGGATGCTCCGGTCTCGGAAGAAGCCTTCTGCCATCTGAGCTTCTCTGAAAGTCACGGTAATGGAGTTTGCGGTGATATCTGTAACTGTCACTTCATTTGGGGGCAATGCAGGGCTCCAGGAAAAAGGGCCTTCTGCTGTCTCTGGGCCCACTGTGGAAAAGGGAGAGGGCAGAAAAACAAATACTGTGATGAGGAGGAACAAACTGAAGGGAAACAAAACCCCACAGGTATCAAAAGTCATGCCTGCTCATGAAACAGATCAATTCTTGTAGAATAGATACACATAACTCTAGGAAGGGAAAAGTAGCAGGAACACAATCACCTGCCTGCATAGATACAGCAAATACGTAATTGTGCAAATACTGCTATAATTCCAGCAATTCCAATCAGTGCGAGGACATACTTACATTAGCATTTATCTATCCCCAGAGAATCTCCAAGACTTTAAAAGGGAATATTGTACAACTGAATTCAGATCTCACATACCTTCTCCCCAATCCACGGATGCACTAGCAAAGTACTTTCGCTCCAATTGTATTTATACTGTGAAACTAAATACCACAGGGATGTTTTCCACAGTCTTCCATTAATACTTAATTCAAGAAAATAGCAATTGCACATGAAGATCTAAAAGAAGGACTGTTTATTACTCTTTACAAAACTCTTAAAAAGCTTTCTTTTTGAGGGTTAATTGCGAAGGCATAGGAATTAAACAAATTCCTCTTCTCAGTCACAGCAAACTGAATTTATAATGTATTCTCTAGCCTTTTCTTGTTGGTTTTTATACAAATGAAAACAAGAGAAGAGGGAAGTTCTCATTTTCTGTTCTTTATCCATATCGCACTGTTCAATTTTACTTGAGGATAAAATAAGAATAAGCATCTTTTAAAAGGGTATTTTTGGCTTCTGAATGGATATTTGACTGGGATCTATTCCACCCAAGATTCTATTTCTATAACTACTACAAATTTCTTACGTATATCCCATCCAAGAGGCATCCAATGGCATTCCTTATGTCATCCCATCCAAACAGGTCAATTAAAAATGGTATTTACATATATCTGATCATCGATTATACTTTATGGGAGATGTATTTCCTACTGATTTTTTATTATTATTTTTTAAAAAGGAAAAGCAGCACAGATAGGCTTTATGCACTTGTAAGTCCATCACCCTCAAACCAAATCCCAGCTCTGCCCATATACATGATATCATACACCACTGTTCTACCTACATTATATACGTAGTATAAAACATTAAGCTCTTGAGTTAAAATAGTTGACAATACACAGCAGAACTTGACTGATCTTAGGATCAGATCTTAAAGGCACTTGAATGGGAGGCCATAAGAAACAGGACTGTAGACCAGGTTGGAAATTGAATGAATGCCCAAGAAGAAAATAATGCCAAACCTTTCCCACAAAGTTGCCAAGAAAAAGCATGCTCAAAGGAAACTTGGCCTTTTAGTAAATTCTAAAGTCAGTACAATTTCAGAAATACACTTCCTTTGGATATGAATGCAGACGTTGCAATTTGTGGATGATACCTGGTGAAGTAATTTAAGCTGGTACATATGCTTTTAAGCACAACCAATCAAATGACAATATCCAGAAGGCAACTCTGCTTTAATCATAATATATATAGCACATTATCTTGGCAAACAGTCCAGGTCCTGATGTGAATATTCCATTTGAAATCAAAATTATATGCATACAGTAGCTTCACTGATGTTAATATACATCAGCTACTCAGTTGTTTCATACTATGCATAGAAGGTAATGTAAACATAAACATAAAACTGCCCTAAATATAAAATGTTTAATGAACAGTAAAATTCATATATACCTACACTAGAAATTTTGTATGAAACATTTATAACATTCTTGATTCCTCACAAGCATACATCTGTAGTTTTGCAGAAGTGCTGATCCAATTATTTCAGCCTGGAGCTGTTCAGATGTGGTGGACATGCTGGCTGGGATATGGAAATTACTGTCCAACATTTTGGGGGGCATTCAGTCGGCAGTGTAAATACCACAATGTTTACTTCTAATTTTCTTCAACCATGATTTACAAATCTTTTAAGTTTTATGAGAAAAGGGAATTTTGCAGCGTATATTAAAGAAGAGCCAGCCAAGAAGATCAGTGTATTTTGACCGTCATATTAGAAATATTTTAGATAGAATATGCAAGATAGTTTTAAGAGCTCCTACCAATAGTAGAGCTTGAACCATCCATAGGAAAAAGCATTTGCTCCTGTGGAATCTGTTGGCAACAACTGCAAGGCTACTCTACAAATGCCACCTGACCCAGCAAGCAACTGGTTTTCCATCAGTCCAACCAACCTTGTTGACCTGATGCTTGGATTTAAAGCGCTCAACACTATAGACAGTCCTTGACTTACAATTCCAAATGGGACCAGAATTTCTGTTACTAAGCGAAGCAGTTGTAAAGACAACTGCATCACTTAGTGACAACAATCCCTGCAATCCCAGTTACCACTGTTAACCGAATCCTGCTGGCTTCTCACAACCAAAGTCAGTGGGGAAGTCAGCAGGAAGTTGCAAATTCCAAGCCAGCAGGTAGGTAAGTGGTTACTGCCAGGTGGGAGAGGGACCAAAGGGTCCATAGGAATGGAATGGTGAGTGTGCCCGAGAGATGTGTTGAGGGTTGGAGAGGTGCACAGGGCTGCAAAGGTGCGTGAGTGACCAGCACAAGGACAGAGGGGTTGAGGAAGAATGCACAGGTGGGGAAGACATACCACAGCAACTTCCAATCTTTCCTGCCAGCTTCCCTATTGACTTTCAGGTGGTGTTACTGCAATGGTCAGAATTCTTGAGGACCAGTCATAACTACAATTTCTTCAGTTCTGTCATAACTCTGAACAGTTGCTGACTGACAGTAGTTTGGAATGACTCTTTGAACTTCAAGCTGCCAAAGAATTATGTGTGCCCAAGAGGTATGAACGGCAAATTAAAGATTCCATCCCCATTTATATACCCAGAATGCCTCAGTCTAGGAGAATATCCAGCCAGGAAGATGAAGTTGGTATCGCAAAGCTGGAGATAGTTCCAGGCTTACCTTCCTTGGTAGGAGGTTGTGTTGCATCATCCCAGTCATTGGGTGGCTGCCTGTCCTCAAGGACCACGGGCTCCTTCAAGAAGAACTCTCGACGACGATTCCGATTCTCCAGGCTTGACATGCGGGTGAACTTCTTCCGTGAAAGGCGTAGATACTTCTGGTTCTTGCTCTGTTTCCGAAGAGGAAAGGGCAGGACCGCTCCCCCACTCTTCTCAGACAGTTCTGTCTGCCCTCCCTTGGCCCCTGCCAAGTTGTTTCCTCCTCCCCCAAACCTCCGGGACAGAGAAAAGCAGAGTTTCTCTTTCCCTTTGTGGGCACTCCTCAGGTCCATGCTATATAGTCTCTGAAAATGAAGAAAAGCACTCTCAGCTCAAGATGTCTGTGATGCAGCTTGGTTCACACAAGCCACAATTTGCAAAAACTCTAGGTTCTTCCAGTGCCCTGGGCTTCCAGCTCCCCAAATTCTACTCAGCCAAATGGCCTATAGTCATTGTGTACATTTCGTGAGTAAAAGTATTAAGGTTTATCTGCACAAGAGCAAAAGCTTCCATTGGACAATGACTGTTACCAGTGGAACATACAAAATTGCTGAGCTATGGGCAAAGCATTTTTTAAAGTTAAGATTTAATTCTGAAAATCAATTTTCTTTTCACAATATATGAGAGAGAAAAGGAAGGTTAGATACCCCTAGAAATTGCTCGACTAGAGTTCCTATCTTCCCTGAACATGTTAGTTGAAATTGAAAGAACTTAAGAATTTAGTAATATCTGCCAAGAAGATCTTGTGATGTCCTATTGCATATGCTTTCAGGAGTCACAATATATTATATCAGATACCAGAGGATTCTGAGCTTTTTCTGCAATAATTTAATTTTATTTTATTTTATTAGAGCACAGCTTTCTCTCTAGCCCATGGTGTCTGGGAATTCAAAACTGGAAGAGGCTGAACTACAGCATCAATACTGGGATTTAGGAATAGGTGTCAACATTTAGTAAATCTGAAATATTACCTGCAGCAAGAGGCGCTTAGGTTTGGGACCTCTCTTTCTGTAACCTGAGGCACGCTCTCTTTCTTCCCTAAAGAGACAGAAAATACCTAGCAGTTCTGTTTGTTGAAACAGCACAAATACACAAAGCCTTTTGTACAGACATTTCTTCACATTGCTTACACATACTTCCAAGGAAATGCTGATTCAAGTATAGATCAAATTAAGACAGATTTCATGTGAATTGGGTTGGTAATTATAGCTTCTAATTTTCTCCAGAGTTAATACAACTGATCATTATAACTAAAAAGTGTTATTTAAACATGCACACAAAATGATCTTCCTTTGTCAACAACTTAAATAAATCTAAAAGTGCTTTCAACAAAAAGGTTGACTAGTACATTAGCCTTCTTCAATCCAGTGCTCATCAGATGTGTTGTACTACAGATTCCAGAATTCCCGGCCAACACGGCCAAAACAGAAAATTAACATTCTCATCACAGGAAGAAAGAAAGAATCTAGACAAAATGTTGTATGGATGTCACTGACTGCTTTTATCTTGCTATCTATTCTGCATCTCATATATAAAAACTTGTAAGCTGAAGAACTCATCAGTAATATGATTTGCTTTTATTGTATTCCTTAATGACAGCTGATCTTTTGGAAGCTTTTCACTTCCGAAACATGTTGGGAAACTCTTTGTTAACTAAGCCATACCAGGAAGCTCACATTTTTTTAGCTAAGAGTGTGACCTTACCTTGCCTAGATAGAGAAATGGTTTTAGTCTATATGTTGGCTGGGAAATTCTGAGAGTTGAAGTCCAGACATCTTAAAGTTGCTCAAAATTGGGAAACACTTGGTATAACCATGCTGCAACCCCTTTCCCAGAAAAGCCAGAGGTTTTGGTTTAATTTTTCCAAAATGAAAAAAGAAATGGTCTTACTTTTCTTCATAAGCCATCACCAGACGAGGGTCAAGAATGTGTTCCTCAGGTTCCCATGTGCTGTACCTAAGAGAAAAGTTAGAGAAAGCAATCAAAACATTTTGGGTAAATTTGGGGCTTTTGTTCAAATGACCTACATTCTAGTATCTCCTTATTCATTGCATGGAGTTCTGAAATAAATAGGTACTTAAAGCTTTACTGTATACTTCTAAAATGTTTTTCTTTTACAACATGGAATGGATCAAGTAAAACTGACCTCTTGAAAAAATAAAATAAAATAAAATAAAAT